>CANSZD010003702.1:0-25000 GCA_947648045.1 Beta corolliflora
TGCACAAGCACCATCCTTTAAGCCATCCTCTGCCGGGAACCCTAGCTCATGAACATTCAAGGCCAAAATCCAACCTTCTAATTCTCAGTTAACCAAGACATGGACATTGAACGCGAACGGGCACATGACATATGCAAACCAATCATATACTCAAATTATCTAATGGGAATTTGACAACAAATCCATCTACAATGTTGAGTTTCTTCCCAACCCTAAACACATAATTTTCTTTCACCCTTGTCTTTCCTATGAAGAAAAAAATAAACAAGGTATTTTCACACCTTCCTAATTTTATGTCATATGTGGTCTGGTGCATTGAGAAAATGCATCCACCATCAAGTCATCTTCTCTGCCCATCTTGTTTTGGACTTTTGAAATAGGAAGACGGGTAAACTCTGTGTCGCAATTCAATTTCTAAGCAACGAACATCTTCTGAAGTTAGATTAAATCATCAGGAAACCTGCTCTACTGACTTCCCAGCTACTTCGGAATACTCAAGATTGCCATGCTTCGACATAATGGTCAAAAAGGTCTTTTAAAGCTGCAAATTATCACCAACCCACTTCGAATTAGAGTCAAAATACTTCAGTACAGAAAGTTTTTCTATGCACTTGCATTATTTAAACAGTACCAAAGCTAAGCCTGAAAATCATTCATATTGTACCTTGATTGTGATATTGAGGGCGAAAAGTTGAGGAAAGGCTTTCCAAGTCATGTATTCGGCTTCATGCTTTTTCTGCTCAGTAACACCTACTTTCGCCACTGTGACAGGAGCAAAGGACCATATTGGTAGCTTCTGGTCTTGGGATTTTGCTCAGTATAAAATTCACTTTCGACATTCTCCGTTTTCACCTTCAGCTTCAGCTGCTTTGCTTCCTCTCCAGCTGAAAAGTCCATCTTGTTCTTTTAAAACTGATGTTAGTAACATCAGTTCCAAATGTCCTTTTCTTAGACTCAGTGGGCATAGGTACGCTAGTTAAAGTGTTCTCCCTCCCTTCTTCAACCCCAGCCACCTGAAGGCTGGCTTCCTGGTCTCTGTTTGATGAGTCTGCTTTTCATTCAACAAAATACTTCAGAATGTATTTTCTAATGATGTTTCATTAAAACATAAAACCAAAGTAGTATGGTATATATATATATATATATATATATATATATATATATATATATATATATATATATATATATATATATATATTATCATTCCATATACAGCAGAAATCTACCAAATTCAACTTAGATTATGCATAATTATAATAAGAACGAAGGCTTATAAGGTGTATTTGCCAAAGAAGTATTGAATATTACCTTTTCAATAAGTTGCATGGATGATAATACATTGGCAATGTCATACAACCTTCTGACTTTTGCTGCATTATCTTATAAAGGATGAGTTAGTTACTGATAATGCCTAGTGCTGACTGCTAACGATGAAACTAGAGTGAGAAGAGTTACCCTTACTTCTCATTACTGTTGAGTTGTGACCATCACCAAGCAAGATCTTTGCGGCTTCATCCAAGGAGATCAGATCAACCTAAACTCAAAAGCATCAGAATTAATATTTCAAGGAAGGAGGGAGAAATGAACAACTTCTGCAGTTAACCTTACATTAGAGCATATGAAAAGCTTGACGGTTCTGTGTCAGAAGCCCCAAAGACTTCTCCCCTTCTATTGTCTGCAAAAATATTATGAAAGCGTCAAAGCGATACATAAATCAGTTCAATAAATCACACATTGATCCCTATTCACAAAATTTGATGTAAATGCCTAGAGTGCCATATAAGAAGCATAATGAACAATTAACTGAGTAAAATACAGCTTGAAGCAAACAAATTACCAGGCTTGGAACTAGCGCTGCTGTTTGGTACGTCAGGCTGGCTTCCGGTATCAGGATTAGAATTCGCATCCTCCTCATAATCAAAGACTTGAAACTACAAGACATGATGCATTCATTAGCCATTTATTATGGACACCTATAAATTCACAAAATTGATATCAAACCCCAACGTAAACTCACCTTCATTCTGCTACATCCACCAGAAGAACCGAAATTCTCCCTCATACCCTCTTCCTAATAGACCGAATGCAACAACGAAACACAAGATAAGCAACAAAATTTCACGCCCTTATTCGAGTCTTTTAATGATGTTTGTTAGAATTAAATGCACGAACGTTGTTACCTTTAGCGCGGCAAGAGCCTTGGGAATTCCTTTAAAACCCTTCCATGTATACTGATTCTTCGCCTTTCTTGCTAGCACCTAAATAACAATTAACACCCCATCTATGATTATAAGGTAAATACAAACTCAAGCCGCGCAATTTCTCAACTTCTTATTCAATGAAAAAGAAACTGATTGTATCTTTCTTCATACTCACGATTACTAAAAAATAAAGAACACACTGTTTAATAGCAAAATCTCTACTTCAAATCACTCCTTCACCAAATGGTCAAAATTTTATTACTGCTAAATTGATTTTCAAACAGACCGATATAATTACATAAAGGGTACCAAATATATTAACAAGAAAACGAGTAAACTTGTAAATTCTAATTTCTTGGACAAAACAATTCATAAGAAAATTAAACAAAAAAGGGAAATCAAATCTTACCCCAACACTTTCGAGCACGTTTACAATATCATAGATCCGACGTCTTTCAACTCCTTCAAAAATCACATCAAAAAAGATAAATTAAATGAATTACCCCTCAAAATAGATTAATTACTCATACCAAAAATGTTTAGAAAAATGTCAGATCTAGTTTATCATACCCAATTTATTGGCAGCATCATCGAGGCCAATAGATTCAACCCCATCTCGATTGTACAAGCTCAAGAAACTGCAAATAATCACACCCAAAATCAGCTCGAAAATTTCAGTTAAAGAAATCCCAGAAAATGAACGCCGCCAAAAAAAAAAGTAAAAAAATTAAAAATTGAAGATAAACCCAGAGGAGAGAGAAAGTACTTAGAGCACAAAAGACCCAAAGATTTCTGCTTTCGACTGTAACCATGGTGTCTAGATCCAGAAGCGTCTGTAGCTGATGGTGGTGAAGTCGCCATTAATGGATTTTCCGTCGCTTTTTCGCCACCAATGAAACAAACCCAGAAAATATTAAAGAAAACCCAGAAAAACTAAAGGAAAACCCAGAAAAATCGAAGAAAACCACAGAAAAATTGAAGAAAACCCCAGAAAAAGAGTGAAAGGGATGGAGAGAGAAAGTGGGGGTAAAAGGACCGTTGAAATTAGGGATTGGCGGGGTGAGTAAAACTGGGGAAGAAATAGGGGTCATTAAAAAACACACTAAAACAGTGTTTTTTCGTTAATTTCTTTGGGGTTTTTTTTTAAACTTCAAAAAAAGCGGGAATTTGAATTTACGTTAAGGAGGGGCCCACAGGATATTTGTGTAAATGACTTTTGTTACCCCTGTGAAAAGTGTGGAAACTGGATGTGTTTGAGTTTGTGGTTTAAACGAGGGCTTTTTGGTCATTTTGGTGAGATAGGGGTGAATCTTTTTGGTATGGAATTGTTCATTAATGATTATTTTGTCACGTGGGTTGTTGCTAGAGGGCACGATCAGTTTTATTTTTAACCTTTCCCGCTTTTGTTTCAAATTGCAGAGGTTTAGGGAGGGATTTGTTTAAATTAATGGATTTTATTATATGATTTTTTAATGTTTTGGATTCGGATGTGTATTGGTTATGGAATCTCAGATGTGACAACTTTGGTAATGTGTGTCATATCATCATATGTTACTACAAAGCCGCAATTAAAAACTTATGTTGTGGCAAACGTATTGATTGCAGTATTGCACTAATAGTTGTCGTTGTCAATTTCTTTTTCACTTTACTATTAAATTCATGCAAAACTCATACTTCCTCTGTTCCGAATTAAATGTAACAAATTCACTTTTTCACTATTCACACCTTTTTACTTTGACTAAGATTTGTGAGTTATACATAATGAAAAATATAATCAAGTGGAATCTTGTTAGATTCGTCTCGTGAATTACTTTCATAAAATGTAATTTTTAAAATTTTTACTTATATATAATTATAGGTATTTGTGGTCAAAATCATGTCTCGACATACGTAAAAGTGGATTTGTTGCATTTAATTCGGAACGGAGGAAATATCAATATTGCTAATGGTTTCCCAACATTTTTTTTATAATCAAATTCTCTCATTCTACTTTCATAAGGGATTAGAAAAGAACACCTTATTCTTCAATATTTTAACTCCTTACTTGTCCAGTTTTTCTCATGACACGCTCCCTTGTTATTAAATATCAAAACCTCATAGGCTAAGACATAGTCATGTTTAGGGATGCTAATCGAGTAGAGCAGACTCGAACTCGACTTGGTCAACACTCGACTCGAGTTGGCTGAACTCGATTCGGCTCAAATCCTTAACGAGCACGAGTTGAAACCTCGCTCGACTCGATAAGCTCATGGAAGACTCAATAATTTTTTATTTTTTTCTAGGAATTTATTTTATTTAACATAGAAAAAGTACCCATATTAGCTAAATATTACAAGTAGAAAAATAAAGTCCTTCCATACATATAATATCGAAAATATGAATCAAATCACTCTTTTATTTTATTCAAATTAGAATGAAATGAGGTGATTTAATAACAAAGAAGCAGAAATTGGTAATAAAATACAAAAGGAGAGATGAAGGAAGCATCAACACCATGGTAAAGGAACAAAGTGGGGGAAATATTAGTCCCACATTGATGGATTATCATGAGATCTTAACCATCGGGGTCTATAAAGCACTACTCTTACCTAAGCAATTTATTTAAGTCCCATTACGAACCTAGTATTATACTATTGTATATAGGCCTTACTAAGGTGTGAACATAAAAGATGACATTGCTTTGAATCCTTAGACTGACTTTGTCATTAACTCGATCGGGTTCAAATAATCAAGCCTCTAGGGCTCAAGTTGAGCAAACTAAGCTCGATTTAAGCAATCAAGTCGAGTTATTCGAGCAAATCGACTCACGCCGAGTTTCAAATTGAGCTACACCAACTCTTAATGAGCACGAGTTGAATAATTTTCTAATCGAGTCGAGCAGACTCGCTCACCATCGATTTGCTAGACTAGCACCCTAGTCATGATACGATCTTTCTCCCGTTTTCTTCTCTATCCCTGATTATTTATATTATCAAAAGCATTTTTCACTGGTTGATATGATGATTAGGACTACAAAAAGGGGTATAGTAACTAATATAAGGCACCATACACATATTCAACACAAAGAGAACACACATAAACTAGAAGATGTTTTAAGATAATTAGGTTGGACTATTGAACACATTTATGAAAAAAAAGTACCTCAATTACAAAGTTTTGAATTGCATATGGATATAAATGATACAAAGTTCAAACATCACTAAACTAGACTAATTCATATTGTAAAAGAAGGAGTAGAGAAATAAACGTAAGTAAAAGAACATGTGGCAATTGTTCAATGTGTTATTGTTATTGTTGCTAAAAAATGTCTTACGTATCTCAAAACCCTTGTCAATGGCGGTTACCTGGGGAGAAACCTCTCTTAGTTGCTACCAAGTTATTCATTCTTCCATTCAACTGCTTTGATGCCAAGTTTGGAAGGAGTTTGACTATCATAAAAAAATATGCCTTCAATGTTACCCCGAGTTTGGGTCAATTTTTGAGTGAGTATGAAGGATTTATGTCCTCGACTTAAAATGTAATTACTAATTATATTATGGATTGTATTATAGAGATAATAAATTCGTTCTATTGGGTCGTCTATACGTCTTGCTAGAGAATGCTATAGAACTTTGGGTTAGGAAATAATAAACCCAAAGCCCAATATAATGGATCATATTAGGTCACACAAAATACTTGGATCAACAAAAGAAACCTAGAGCCCATAAGGGGCCCTAGGGTGGCCGACCAAGAGGAAGAGAGAGGAGAATCAATTCTCCTCCTAACCTAATTATATCTATATATATTTGGTTAGGCAATAAGGAAATATACTAGATATCTTTCATTATTTTTCTCTCTCATATTCTTTCCAAAAGTCACAAAAACTCCATTAAAGTAGAAGAAGAATTTCTTCCTTCCAACTAGCATTGGTGGAGTGTTGATCCGGGTTGGTGGACCAAGTAGAGGAATCGCAATTGAGGTTCTTAATCCGGGTTATTCAAGCTTTGTGGAATTCACGCTTCAAAGGTAAATTCCTAACTATTATGTGATCCTTGAATGTATATGCATGAGATCCCGTTTTTAAGTACTTATGAATTTGATTCATGAAATTCCGCTTAGAGTACTTATATAATCCTACAAAGGGTATCGGTTTTAGCCTCTTGCATATAATTTTTGGTCATAATAATTATGTGTTCTTGACTAATTTTAATTGATTAAGGGGAGGAATTGAATTATGGATGTTTTGTTTAATTAAATTTGATTTAATCTGCCTAATAAACGATTTTATTTTCTATAATTCGACCTAAATTTTTTTTTAATTATTCGAATTACTTTTATTTGGCCGAATTTTATGAAAATAAAATCATGAATTTCGAAATTAAAATTAAATTTTAGATCTCAATTTTTTCGAAAAATTCGAGAGTTAGATTTATATTATTAACTGCTTTTTTCATATTTAAATTGTTTATGTATGATAAATTAATTCATGTGAAAAGAGTTTTATGTGAATTAGAGGTTAATACATATGAATAATGCTAAAATTAAAATAAAATAGAGATTTTATGTTAATTTCGAATATTCACATCATATAATTAATCTGAATTTTCATATTTAAATTGGTGATGTATGATAAATTAATTCATGTAAAAGGAGTTTTATGTGAATTTAAGGTTAATTGATATGAATAGCCCTAATATTAATTAAAATGGAGATTTAAATTAATTTGCAGAATTAGGCATAAAGGAGTTTATGTTTAATTTTATTTTGATCACTAAATTAATTTACAAGAAGTTGTGATTTAATTTATTTCCCACAAAAGAAAAAAAAAATTAAAACAAAGGAGGGAAGAGGAGCAGCCACGGCTGGGTGGCGCTGCCACCTGCTGGTGGGGCCACGGTGGCTGCTCCAGGTGATCCGCGCAGGGCTGCCGGAGCTGCGCCTGCAGCAGCAGCGTGGCTTGCTAGCCACGTTTCGTCACCGCCCAACATTTTAAAAAAATTTTTTTTTGGAAAATCATTAAATCGATTTTCGGTATATTGAGCAGATTTTCGATTAAATATTTCCATAATTTTATTCTTTAATCTAATTAAAATTAGTAGGAAAGTATAATAGGATAGAATCTTTAGGTGGTTATGAATTACTTAAATGTTTTATCAACTTACCATAATTGAGAATATTTGATATTTTGATTGATGGCAAGTATAATATGTGATATTATGATGTGGCTTTTATATATTTTGATATAATTGCTATGTATGACTAGTATGGCCCAAATTAAGTTAGAAAATACGATCTGCGCATCGTGATGTATTCTTGTAATTTTAAATACGATCTGCGTATCGTTAAGTATTTTTGTAATTTATTTAATTTAGTTATTATTAAAATTATTTTGATACTTATGTAATCCAAAGACGAAGTCCATCAAGAGAAGGCCCATGGATAAGGTGGATGGAGATCCATGAAGAGTCCAAGAATGAGCCATTGATGATTAGTTCTTAGGATTAGGGGCCATACTAGATCATTTTATTTTCGCATTTTATTATTCTTTAAAATGCTTATAAGTTTATTGTATGTTGGTTGATGATGCGCTAGAGTTCACTAATTCATAACAACATAATAAACTTAGGTCCCGTAAATATTAAGGTTGCTTTTCCAAACATAAAGTACTTATCAAACCCTTAATTAATAGTAATAGGTCATGCCTCCGCAGGGTGTTATTATTAATTTTGGGAATATAAGGTAAAATTGCGAATTTTACAACTTAGTTTGGTTGTCCTTAACAAAATTATCAAAAGCGTTTTGAATTTTGAAGCAAGAGATAGTTAAGCATGCGATGTTTATCCATCTAAACAAGAGTTACAATTTGTTATAATTAGTGAAAGAGTTTACTTACATTGATAATGTAACGTTAAAGATAAGGCCTCCGTCTGCTTAGTGTTGCATGTTGATAGGATCTTGTAAAACACTTATTCAAATGGGACATTAAAATTGAATAGGTGATCAACCTAGAAACCTTTGCATGTTTTAGGTTACTTTATAAACATAAAATTGAACTTTGCTTTATTTTTTCCTCTCGTAGATACTATGTTTAATAACAACAACAACAACAACTCCGGTTTAACATTCGTCCTTTTCGGAAAAGGACAGACCGAATGGTGAAAATTTTCTTAATTGGGAAAGGACCTTAAGACTTGTTTTGAGGTCTGAGGGTCGAGAGGATGTCTTAGAAACCCCACTTACTGTGATTACTGATGAGTCAACTGAAGCAGACAAATGTCGTGCTAAGCAGGCAAATGATAGGTTCAGACCGATCACTTGCTTGATGATAGCAGCCATGGGCCGGACCTCCAAAGGAGGTTCGAAACCAAGGATGCTTATACCATCATGCAAGAGCCGCGGGCTATGTTTCAAACACAAGCCCGAGTTGAGCGGTATGAGACTAATAGGGAGATACTTGAATGTCACATGAAGCCGGGTCAAGTTGTTGGCCCCCATGTTTTTGCGATGATGGGTCTTTTCGAAAACATGGAACGACTTGGATTCCCTTATAGGGTTGAGTCAAGCTACGACATTATTCTCCACTCATTACCCGACAGTTTCAATCGGTTCGGAATGACCTACGGTATGAATGAGTCCGAAAAGACTTTGCAAGAGTTGCATGGATTGTTTGTCAATCTTCGAAAGGAACATCCCTAAGGTTGAACCAAAGAAAGAGGTTTTGATGGTTCAAAAGGGAAAGGGTTTCAAGAAGAAATGGGCGGGAAAGAAGGACAAAGGCAAGCAAGTTGCCACCGTTGCTTCGAAAACCCAAGCCAACCGCCAAGCCAAAGGTCGTCGCGGAAAGCAAGTGCTTCCATTGTCACAAGATAGGACCTTTGGAAGAGGAACCGCCCGTATACTTGGAGGAAAAGAAGTCCGGGGCTTCCACTTCGGGTATATATGTTATAGAAATCAATTTGACTTCTACTTCTTTATGGGTATTTGATACCATTTGTGGTTCTCACATAATTAATGATGTGCGGGGACTAAAAAAGAAGTAGGAAGCTGGCAAAAGGCGAGGTAGAGCTACGCGTTGGAAATGGAGCACGAGTTGTTGCACTTGCCATAGGAAACTATAGTCTACACTTGCCATCTGGGCTTATTTTAGAACTAAATAATTGTTATTTCGTTCCTTCAATAACTAAGAACATAATTTCTGTTTCAGTTTTGGATTCTGAAGGGTTTTGTTTTGAAATAAAGAACAAGTGTTGTTCCATTTCTTACAATAATATGTTCTATGCCAATGCTAAATTGATAAATGGCTTATATGTGCTTGATAAGTCGTTACAAATCTATAACATAGATAGCAAGAAACAAAAATCAAATGATTCCAACCTAACCTACATTTGGCATTGTCGAATGGGTCATATAAACCAAAAGCGTATTCACAAGTTACAAAAGGATGGTATAATTCCATCATTTGATTTTGAATCATTTGATGTATGTGAATCATGCTTAATGGGAAAGATGACAAAATCACCATTTACTGGAAAAGGTGAAAGGGCCAGCGATCTTTTAGGACTCATACATACAGATGTGTGTGGTCCTATGAGCACAAAGGCAAGGGGAGGGTTTAACTACTTCATTACATTCACTGATGATTTGAGTAGATATGGATATATATACTTAATGAAACATAAGTCGGAATCTTTTGATAGATTCAAAGAGTTCCAAAATGAAGTACAGAATCAACTTGGTAAGACAATAAAAGCACTACGATCCGATCGTGGTGGTGAATATTTGAGCCAAGAATTTGATGATCATCTAAAGGGTTGTGGAATTCTTTCACAATTAACTCCACCAGGAACACCACAGTTGAATGGTGTATCTGAAAGGAGGAACCGAACCTTGCTAGATATGGTTCGATCGATGATGAGTCTTGCTGATCTTCCGATTTCTTTTTGGGGATACGCTCTCGAAACTGCTGCACACACACTAAATAGGAGCCCGTCAAAGGCTGTAGAAAAGACTCCATATGAGTTATGGAATGGAAAAACTCCAAACTTATCTTTTCTTAAAATCTGGGGATGTGAGGTCTATGTAAAGCGGTTACTATCAGACAAGCTTGCACCCAAGTCAGATAAATGTCTCTTTGTGGGATACCCAAAAGAGACAAGGGGTTATTACTTCTATAACCGTCAAGAGAACAAATTGTTTGTTGCTCGTGATGGTGTCTTTCTTGAAAATGAATTTGTTTCTAGAAAGACAAGTGGGAGTAAAATAATTCTCGAAGAAATTCGAGATGAGCAACAAATAGACGTGGTTCACACCATGTCGAGACGGCCCGACAAGACGAAAGTCTAGTTCTGGAGATGATGTATTCAACGCATGAACCTCCTACCGTCCCAATTGAATCAAGTGAAGATCTTCAAGGAGTTGAAGAGAACTCTTTTCTTGATGCTCAGGCCCCGCGTAGATCTAGTAGAGAAAGGATTCCAAACAAGAGGTTGGTTGATTTCCTGTTAACTGAAACTCTGAAATTATGATTTTGGAGAATTCAGAGCCTACTACCTACAAACAAGCTTTGACGAGCCCAGACTCTGAGAAATGGCTTGAAGCCATGAAATCCGAGTTAGACTCCATGTCTGAGAATAAAGTTTGGACCCTGGTCGACTTACCTAGTGGGGTTAACCCTATTGGATGCAAGTGGGTGTTCAAATTGAAACAGAGACAAAGATGGGAATGTCTATGTATATAAAGCAAGACTGGTTGCAAAAGGATTCGGACAAATTCATGGTATAGACTATGATGAGACCTTTTCCCCAAGAGCGGTGCTTAAATCAATTCGGATACTTTTAGCGATTGCCTTGCATTTTATGATTATGAAATTTGGCGGATGGATGTCAAAACTGCATTCTTGAATGGGTTCTTGAATGAGGATGTGTACATGACACAACCTGAGGGTTTTGAGGATCCAGAAAATCCTAAAAGGGTTTGCAAGCTGAGAGATCCATTTATGGATTGAAGCAGGCATCTCGGAGCTGGAATCTTCGATTTGATGAAGCAATCAAGAAATTTGATTTCATCAAAAGCGAAGAAGAATCTTGTGTCTACAAGAAGTTTAGTGGGAGCTTGACTTAGTCTTCTTGGTATTGTATGTAGATGACATACTACTCATGGGAAATGACATACCAATGCTTGAGTCGACCAAGGAATGGTTAAAAAGTTGTTTCTCTATGAAGGACCCGGGAGAAACAGAGTACATATTAGGAATCAAAATCCATAGAGATAGGTTTCGAAGGATGATTGGACTAAGTCAAGAAACTTATATTGATAAAGTTCTTACAAGGTTCAACATGGAAAACTCGAAGAGAGGTTTCGTTCCCATGTCACATGGCATATCGCTTAGCAAGAGTCGATGCCCGATCGGACCCGATGAGTTAAAGCAAATGAGTAGCATTCCTTATGCTTCGGCTATAGGATCTATCATGTATGCCATGATAAGTACTCGACCGGATGTTGCATATGCCTTGAGCATGTGTAGCGAGGTTCCAAGCAAATCCAGGAGAAGCACACTGGATCAAGACTAAAAGCATCCTTAAGTACTTGAGAAGAACTAAAGGCATGTTCTTAGTTTATGGGGGACAAAGTGAGTTGGTTGTTGAAGGTTACACGGATGCAAGCTTCCAAACCGACGGAGATGATTACCGCTCTCGTCGGGGTATGTCTTTCGTCTAAATGGAGGAGCAAGTGAGCTGGAAGAGCTCAAAGCAAAGCACTCAGAAGGCACTCTACGACGAGAATCGAGAATATTTAGCGGCGGTTGAAGCGGCTAAAGAAGCGATTTGGATCAAGAAATTCTTGGCGAGCTAGATATCATACCTAGTGCTCGGGAAGGGATTGAGTTGTTCTCGTGATAACAATGGTGCTATTGCGCAAGCAAAAGAACCGAGATCACATAACAAATCCAAACATGTAATGAGGAAGTATCACCTCATTAGGGAGATTGTTGACGGGGAAGGATGTCGGGATCCGCAAAGTTCACACGGATGAGAATGTGGCCGATCCGCTCACTAAACCACTACCTCAACCCAAGCATGAATGTCACGCTAGGGCTATAGGATTGAAGCAAATGTTAGAATGGCTTTAGATTGTACTAGGTTTAGAGAAACTTGTTAAAATGTAAAGACATGGTTTTGCTATTTATGTTTATGAGAATAAATTTTACATTATTGGTTTGGTATTAAATAAAATGTCCAAAATATATCTTGAATTCTATGGTTTTGTCAAATATGTGATTTGATAAATGAAACACCATAAGTGAACAGAATTCATAGAATATTAAAAGTTCCTAATCTAAGTCATTAAACTGGACATGAATGACTTGTTAAAGGGATTAGCATATAAGATTGATTGATAGCACCGTTTCATGCGCTATAGAAACATAGAGATGTTTAATCAATCATATGGATATGTATAGTTGATACATAGTCGAACTAGACCTGCTTAGAAGTTTTATAACTTCAAAATTATATTAGTAGATTCCTTAAACATGAGTGGAACATTACTTAGCCCAATGATTGGTATAACTTTGATACTGTCAAACGTCATGCCGTAAAAGGGGACTATAAAGGCAAAGATTCGGGTTGTGCTAAAAATTGAGTGGGAGTATTGATTACCATAAGATTGAAAAGGTCCTCCTATATAAGATAGGATAGGTGTCTTGGCCCCTTGAAGAGCGAAAATTGAAAAATGCATGGCCGTGCTCAAATGGATCATTCGATGATCGTTTGTTTGTCAATTCGAACTCGGATTTCAAGGATTAATTTGAAAACTAGTATGGATGATATGTAAATATGATCATACTATCAAATTAAGACATTAAGAGACTTGAGGAAATTAAACATTGCACACTCGTCTCGGACAAGTGGAAATTGAAGGATTTATGTCCTCGACTTAAAATGCAATTACTAATTATATTATGGATCGTATTATAGAGATAATAAATTCGTTCTATTGGGTCGTCTATACGTCTTGCTAGAGAATGCTATAGAACTTTGGGTTAGGAAATAATAAACCCAAAGCCCAATATAATGGATCCTATTAGGTCACACAAAATACTTGGATCAACAAAAGAAACCTAGAGCCCATAAGGGGCCCTAGGGTGGCCGGCCAAGAGGAAGAGAGAGGAGAATTGATTCTCCTCCTAACCTAATTATATCTATATATATTTGGTTAGGCAATAAGGAAATATACTAGATATCTTTCATTATTCTTCTCTCTCATATTCTTTCCAAAAGTCACAAAAACTCCATTAAAGTAGAAGAAGAATTTCTTCCTTCCAACTAGCATTGGTGGAGTGTTGATCCGGGTTGGTGGACCAAGTAGAGGAATCGCACTGAGGTTCTTAATCCGGGTTATTCAAGCTTTGTGGAATTCACGCTTCAAAGGTAAATTCCTAACTATTATGTGATCCTTGAATGTATATGCATGAGATCCTGTTTTAAGTGCTTATGAATTTGATTCATGAAATTTCGCTTAGAGTACTTATATAATCCTACAGAGTATAATACCAATCTTGAGACTCCAACAATCAGGTTAACAATCATTAAAGATTCTCTCATTAAAAATTTCTGATATGATATATTAAAACAATCATTAAAAATTCTCTCATTATCAAAAATTGCCAAAAACTAGTTTAACTTTTAACAAATACTTACATTATCAAAAATTGCCAAAAACAATCGAGTTAACCTTCTAGTTGACATGTAATGGACTATGATAATAACAAATACAATCAGGTTAACAATCAGGTTATTATATCTTTCATTTCTTGATATTTAACTTTGAAATAATAACATCAAGTATCACTTGATTTAGTGGTTAAGACATTAATATATATGCTTGTGATCTCCGGATCGAATCTTACATAATACATTTTCTATTTTCTAGTGTATGTAGATTACATAGAATAAAATAATCCAAGTGAAGGCGTCACGTGGCATCGTTCCTGGCTTATGAACGCCTTTTAATATATTATTATAGATAGATAGATTATGACTTTCGAAATAATGAGGACTTTCATAATTCATTGTCGATCAAATTGACGTTCATGCGCATGGCGTTGTGTATTGATTGAGGATGATTGGGTAAAGCAGCACAGTACCGTAGCTTAATCTCAACCTATGGCTATAAGCATGTTACGTGTACTAGTCTCATTCTGATCTTTCGGACATCATCCTCCCCTTCATATCATATGATATATATATTTTTCATACCTTTTAGTGCATTTACCATTTCATGTATTCATGTTTCACTAATTTTAGCTGTACATTCATTAAACAAAAACTTCGCAAATAAGCTGAACAGTTTTTAATTATAATAATTTAGCTCACACTCATCTAATCAACCAAACTATTCAACTTCAACTTATTAATCGACACAGTAGAAAAATAGTAATTTGCATATATAGTTTATTATCACCAACTTGAGAAACCCATATACAGTAATTGCAAACTAAAGATTAGAAATTTATGGTTGATCGAGCAGCTCTTTATTTGGATGGAGTATTGAAGCCTTAATTTTTTGGACTTATTTTCGTCCGCTCGGTCGGTTCTTAATTCCGTTCGTTCGGTTCAATTCGCTTTCATCGTAATTCAGTTTATCTCAGTTCAGTTTAATTCAGTTAATTTCAGTTCAGTTTCTCTCAATCCAAAAGAATGGGCCTTGAGTCCATTGCACTCACGTAAGACAATGGCGTAGGATGTAAAAAGAAAATTATAGGGTTAATATTAGATTTAAATTAAAGTTTGGTTACTAAATATATAAAATAAAATTATGGCGTCACCAATGAGAATTATAGTCCATTACATGTCACATCCTTCCTAAATGTCAATTCCAAACAATACATTTTTTTCTTGATGGGATAACTCAGAGCATCGTCGAGGCCAAACAACTAATTTTAGAACAAAAGGTGATGATCAACCTCGGCCCAAACAATATGAAGGCCCTGTGCTTATATTGAAAAACAGGCCCCTATATTAAAAAATTCAAAGAAACCACCAAAATATGCAAGCAAACTAAATAACAAACATGCATCAAATTAACATTTTCTCTTCAAAATCTATTGATATATTCCAAGAAGAGCTTAATTCAAGAAACTTGTAGACATTTTGACTATCAGCTTCAAGTTAAGTTTTTTATGTTTAAAGATTTTTTTTTCAATTTGGGGGCCCTTTGAAAGTAAGGTCCTGTTCCATGTCACACTTTGAACATGTTAAGGGTTGACCTAGTGGTGATCCATATAAAGTACATAAAAGTCTTTAGGATTACCCTCTCTAGAATCCACACCCAAAGGTCTAACTACGAACTTTAGAATTCCTCAACCCCCCTCGGGTCTTCCAGCTTTTTGCTAGCATGAGGATCCGATTTTGGAGCAATTTGGGGAGTGCATTGGCTAAGCTATTTCACGTCCTCAAACAAATGGTGACAATGTCATAGAGCAATAATTAGGTTTTATTCTTTTTCACCTTAATAAAATACTACATCTGTTTCTCTATAAGTACATCACTTTCCTTATTTAGAATAGTCACAACAAGTGCAACTTAAAATAGTAAAAAAAAGTTCAATATTATTACAAATATGCCACCAAAAAGCAAGAGAAGACACAACTTTTTGTTTCATCACTTGAATTACTCTACTTTATTATGGTCCCTAACTTTCTCTTTCTATATTTCTTCGTATTCCCCTACTTTCTCTATGATGCACTTATTGAGAAACAGGAAGTAAGTTTCATGAAAGATATTAATAAACTATAGTAATTAAGTTTTGATTAAAATGACAATAAGTCAATAACTATATATAAGTTGCCCAAGTTCTATTTACAAGAATATATGGGCTTGTTTCATGGGCCCACATAAGCCCGTAGAAAATAAACCATATTGAAATCAGATTCGATGCCCAATCATCCTAGATAAGTTAAGCCCATCTTGCCAACTTGAGCTGTTGAGCATAACCAAATTAACTTAGCCTAGCCATTAGCCAACCTAGCCCGGTACATCTGTGGACTGTGGTCCACTTTTGAATTTTTATCAAGATGCTTTGAGTACTTTGAGTAGCCCCGCGCTTATTCAACCCCCCCAAATCGATAAGAAATTTAATACTTTTATGTGATTAGATCTCATGGTAATATTTTAAGTGACACTTTAACTAATTAATTGAGTCACAACTCACAAGTGTGCGTGTGATATTCTCAATTAAATTTATAAGTTATTAATTATACATGCCCATTAAAGATCTGTCGACTGTCATGCAAATTTTAAAAATTTATAAGTAATTAATTATACATGCCCATTAAAGATCTGTCGACTGTCATGCAAACTTGCCTTTTAAAATGTCTCGAGTGGATTGGGTTCACAATAATTTGATATGCACCCAAATTGACTTTATCAGACAAAAACTAATTATATTAGGAAAAAAATGACTAGATCGTACGAAGACTGATTATATCAGAAAATTGACTATAATCATACAAAACTGACTATATAAAGGGTGATTATATCATACAAAAATGACTATATCATATATATTCCGGTACACAATACTCCCTCCGTCCCAGAATACTCTTGACACTTATCAATGCACGTAGTTTTAGATGATAAGTTGTTGTTTGGTTATCAATTGTTATTTTATTGAAAAGTAGATGTGATAGGAGTTAGTAGTTAGTAAAAGTAGTATTATTTTATTTTAAGGAGAGAGAGTGTGGGCCATGGTTAGAGTTGGTAGGGGTGAAAGTTCGGTGTACGGTTTGGATTATGGCCTAATCCAATCCGATCCGAACAAAATTTGGATTTTAAATTTCCAATCTGAATCCAAACCAATTAGAGTTTGAATCCGATCCAATCCAATCCAATCCGAATTTTCATACTCTAGATTGGATCCGATCTGAAAATCCGATTTTTTAAAACTCTAGTTTTTCGATGAAATAAATTAAGCACAACAACAGCCTAGTAGATTTAGGAAATGAGGAATTCATTGATGTTAGGGTTTTAGGGGAAGAGTTGAAGTGCTACGCCTACTGGGCTATGGACTAGGCTTTTTTTTAAAAAAAAATCAGTTAAGAACTTAAGCCCAATCCAGATACATAATACAAGGCATATTACTATTCGGTTATATTGGATTTTTGGATCCAGTTACCCTCAATCCAATCCGATCTGAAAATCTAATTTTTCAAAAAATCTCAATCCGAATCCAATCTGAACACAGTTTGAATCCGATCCGAATTACTAATTCGGATTGGATTGGATTGGATTTTGGGTTTTGTCCGAATAACTTTCACCCCTAAGAGTTGGTGTGTAGTATGAGTGGTATTATTTTATTTGGAGGAGAGAGAGTGTGGGCCAATGCTTAAAGGTAGAAAGATTAAAATAATAGTGGGTCATATCCAAAAATAGAAGTGTAAAGAGTATTCTGGGACAGATGAAAAAGGAAAGTGTAAAGAGTATTCTGGGACAGAGGGAGTAAGTTATTGTGAATTCGGTCTATTCAAGTTTTTTCGCTTGCCATTTGCCAACCATTTTGTCCCATACAAAATTTTAAGTCATATCTCATATAGGTTGACTAGAAACAGTTTGACGCGAAATTAGTTATAAAAATCATTTTCAAAATGGAAGATCTAAAAAAGTGAGTTTTGCTAGCATTAAAGACCGCATCTGGAAAAAGTTGCAAGGGTGGAAGGAAAAGTTGCTTTCGAGGGCCGGAAAAGAGGTTCTAATCAAATCTATTGCACAATCCATCCCAAATTTTGCTATGAGCTGTTTTAAACTTCCGACTACGTTCTGTCATGAGATTGAAAGCATTATAAGCAAGTTTTGGTGGGGAAGCGGAGATAAACGGGGGATTCATTGGAAGAATTGGTCTTTCATGTGCCGTCCCAAGGAAGAAGGCGGACTTGGGTTTTGTGATCTAGAGGCTTTCAATGCAGCCTTACTAGCCAAGCAGCTTTGGCGGATGCACTGCCAGCCCAACTCCTTGCTAACCCGAATTTATAAAGCTCGTTATTTCCCTCACTAAAGCTTATGGGAAGTTCAGTTTGGCCATTCGCCAAGTTATGCGTGGCGTAGTATCTTGGGTTGCCAGAATATTACTGCAAAAAGGAGTCAGATGGCGCATCGGAAATGGAAGTAAAGTCCGAATTTGGCAGGATAAGTGGATTGGAGGAGAGGGATCGGGACGCCCTATAACTCCTAGGCGTGGCCTTCCTGAAGATGCTTGTGTTTCTGCATTGATTGACCCTGAAGCTTGCTGCTGGCGGGAAGATGTGCTGAGAGATGTCTTCTTTGAGGTGGACGTGGTTCGCATAAAAAATATTCATATTAGCTGCAGGTTACCTGAGGACGAGCTATGCTGGACTAGAGGTGTAGATGGGGCTTTTCGGGTCAAAGACGCATATCGTCTCGCAAACGAAGATGAGAATCATGCCTCTAATTCTACGAGCTTTGATTTTATATGGAAGAAGTTATGGCAGTTGCGCCTTCCTCCTAAAGTGAGCAACTTCCTTTGGAGAGTAACATGGGACATCCTCCCCCATAATGTCAATTTGAAGATAAAGAAAGCTGTTGAGGAAGTGAAATGTATCAGATGTGGTGGTATGGAAAACGCTCTACATGTGTTACGCGAGTGTGTTTGGGCCCGTTCAGCCTGGGCGCAAGACGGGGTGAAGTGGAGGTGTGAAACAACCACAACCTTCAAAGAGTGGTTGGCCTGGATATTTGGCAACTTTTCAAAAGAAGAACAAGAGGAGTTTGCAATGAAAGTGTGGCAACTGTGGAATTACCGTAATGACAGAATTTTCCAAAATGGTGCCTGCTCTCCGGCACTGGCATGGGATCGAGCTCAAGACTTGTTGTGCAATTTCAGGAAGTTTAGCAGCAAAAAGGAGGCCTCTGAGGCTCGTACCAAAGCTCGCTGGAACCCTCCCCCCTCTGGGACTATTAAGTTAAAAGTTGACGTTGCTCTGAAGGAAGATTGGGGAAGAGTCGGGTTGGGAATGGTGGCTAGGAATGCCCAAGGGGTGGTGCTACGAGCTTGGGCAAGAACACTACTTCATGACTGGTCTGCGGAACAAGCTGAAGCCGCTGCTACACTATGGGCGACCAAGGAGGCGCAAGCTCAAGGTTGGAACAATGTGGAAGTGGAGAGCGATGCTCAGTCAATCATTCGTGCTATCAACTCCTTGAGTGAGCGTAGAAGGGATGTTCAATCCTTAATTGGAGATGTTCGCTTTCTGAGTGCTAGTTTTTCTAATATCAATTTCTTGTTTTGTTATAGAGATTGTAATGAAATAGCCCACCGGCTTGCTAAATGGGCTACTTCTAGTTTTTGTGATGAGGTTTGGCATGAAGGAGGTCCTATTTGGATCTCCGACTTGATTGTATCGGATCTTCCGATTAGTATTCCTTAATAATATTGCCTACCTTTTCCTTTCAAAAAAAAATGGAAATTATATATAAGGCTATACCATTTTCATCATCATTATAAGCTCTAGTAATTTTATTTTTAGAGGGGAAACAGGTAGAGGATAAGCTCTGATGAGTTACTATAATAGTAAATGTAACACCCTGTATTTTTATACCCGTTTAGTAATTATATATGCTATTTTAGTTTATAAAAAAAAATATTATTTTATTAAAAATGTTTTATTTCCCTCATGTTGACTTTACATCAAGAGAAGTCAAAAACTAATTCCTAGATTTACTAGGTTTACTACCTAACCTATCACTATATTACTAGTATAAGGAGAGAGAAAGTGTTAAAATTAGAAAAAAAGAAAACAAAGAAAGCAAAAGAAAGAAAATATTGTGGTACAACATTCTTGCTCCTCCATATCTCACGGCCAACATATTAGAATTTCTCCAAATTCTTGCCTCCATCAAATTAAAGCTACAAAATTTCCATACTCCAACAATCATTCATCCATCTCTACATCTCTCAGTTTTGTGGGTGTCTCGAAAAGGGAAAAAAAAGTGGGTTTTATGTTTGTGATTTTCGGGTCGATAGTCGGATCGAACCAAGAGCTTGCTGGGTCCTTTTTGGAGTAATTTCACTCTCATTATTTCCCCTAACCAAGTGAGTTCTAATCTTATGTTATAAATTTTTTTACTTGGTTTGATCTCGAATTTGGGGATTTGTTAAATTAGGGTTCTTGAGTAAATCCAATTGGGGGTTATTGTTATTATGTGAAATTTGTATAACTGGTTCATGTTTGATGTTTAACTTCATTTAGTTAGTGTATTTTCGGATTTAATTTGCAATATTATGAGTTTCGAAATTGATTATTAAATTCTGGTTAGTTGAACTATTTATTAGTTGTTTATTTTGAATTATTCGTCCAGTATTATAGTCCTCTGAACAACGGAATTTGTGAGGAATTAATATGAGTTTCTTTGTAGTCAAGTGTTAAGTTGCCAACTTGCCATTATTGTAGTATACTGTTGTGGCTGTCGAATTTTGGTATAAGAAAAACGGAAGAAAAGAATGAAGTGCAAGCTCCTAGAAGATGGACATTTTCTGGCTAAGAGTATCAATGTAGAGATCAGTTAACAAATCCATCATGCGTGTCTTAGGATAATGATACTTTTAACTTTTTAATTGATGAATGAATGAAATTATGCTCTACTGTACTAGTGTTCCATAGTTGATTGTATAAAAGAAAAAAAAAACTTTAAGAAGATGGTGTATGTGTGTGCTGTTGTTTTGGCGTGGTTGTTATGGTGTGTTGTTGTTGTGTTGTGGTATGGTGGTGGTGGTGTGTTGTTTTGGTATGGTTGTTGTGTTGTGTTGTGTTGTGTTGTTATACTAGTATGTGGTTGTGTTCTTTTGACTTGGTTGAGTCGTTTAAAAAAAAAAAAGTTCATTATATCCTATTAACTAGGTTATGTTATTTATAGGCGAATTATGTGAAGTATAGTCAAGTGACTTATACTATATTATTATATTGTAGATTGCGGGTTCGTAGAGGAACCTTTTTGACTTGAGATTGGGATTTATTGATTGTGGTTGCTGATAAGGTAAGATTTCTTACTGTGCTTGTACAGATGAGTTCAGAAATTGTTTTACACGGTTTGGAAATTTATTTCTACAATGAGATTGTTTTATGAAGTTATACGTTGAGATTTAAATGGTTCTCGATATTTATATTGAAAGAGTTTAAGAGATTATTTATGAGATTTATATTAAAAGGAGGAAGTTCCTCATGGTTACCAAGTTTAATGAAAATGTGGGGTTCTTGCAAGCGGTATTCCTCGAGTATGGAAGTATGTTGAGTTAACGGTGTCTCAACCGTTTATTTAGTAGTTGGGAGTATATTGATCAATACTCTTGCCATTTGTCTTCCTTCTTGGTACGTTATCAAGTTAGGGGTATGCATACTAGGGACTTTGGTGTTTACCTTATCTAGTGAGCCTAGCTAGCTCATTGGATTTTTATTACTTCCTACTCACAGATTACGAAAAGTTATATTTGAAAGTTTTACAGAATGGTTCAGAAAGAAAGAAAGATTGGATCCGAGATTGTTAGAAAATTAATATATTATATATATAATCGTACAAACTTTTAAATGAATTTGTAAGATATTCCTATGTATCTTATCTCGCACATTGAGTAGTTTTGTTTTATTATAGTATGAAATCTTGCTCGGCCTTTGGCTAATACTACGGTGTTTAATGTGCGGTACACGAAGATAGTTAGCTTTTGGTTAGGTTAAAGAGTGCGTTGGATCTCCTTTAGCTTAATAGACTTTAATATGACTTCCGCTGTTATTTATTTGACTTTAGAATTTACATTCTGGTTTGTAATAATTAATTACTTTCTAACTAGTTGGTCTGTAATAATTATTTAAGATTTATTGTCTATTATTTTAGTTAGAACCATTAGCCTTGCGGTTATTATTATTAATTATCGCGGCGTAGCACCTTTGGAAGTTCGAGTTTATTTATTATAAGATGTTTTTGAGTTATTGGAAATTCGGGGTTGTTACAGTAAAGGCTTTCATTTGTTAAAGGTACTCATAAATACTACAAAGACGAAAATAGATCAGATCCTTCATAATTAGCAAACTAAGTAAAAAGGCTTTTATTTTCAAAGGTAGAAATACTACAAGGGCGAATAGAGATCATATCGTTGTTAATAAGCACACAAATTATTCATAATTTAACTAGTATTTTGGTCCGAGCCATGCCTTGAGTCAATTATAATAAACAAATATGTTATTATTCATAAATTTCATAATTCATTTGTAACTTTCCGCATTTTTGGGTCTCGTGGGAAAATAAAAATCGATGCCATGACGTGATAAGTTGAAAAAAAAACCTAAAGGTTTGAAGTTGAAAATAATAGCTTGAAAGGAATTGAGGTAAGAGAATATGTCATCAATAGTCTCTTGGTGTAGTACAAGTAATAAGGGTGTTCGTTAGATATCTAAATACTTCTTTAAGTCTATTTACTTAAATACAATTATTATAAGATTTTATCATATTTGATTTGAAACATTAGATAATAGAGTTACAATGTATTGATGACTAAGCTCTCACTTTTCATTTCAAAGGTCACATGTTTGATAAATTACATTTACACAATATTTATAATTTTTTGATTGAGGAGCTCACATGTACATAAAACATTTGCATCAGAATTTGAGGATAGTGCCACGGAGCTATCCAACGGGGTATAACTATAAATGTAAGAGAGACAATAAAGATAAAGTTGTCGATCCAAACAAAAAAAGTGACTTTGATAAATACGACGCTAATAAATAGTGTTCATGCAACTACAATTAATGTTCGTGTATAACTACAAATAGTGTTTATGCAGCTAATAATAAGTGTTCATGATATATAAATAGTGTTTATGCAACCCAATTAGAGTTAAAGGTGGAACCTGTCGGTCAAACCCAAAAAAAGTGACCTCGAAAAATGCAATGCTAAGAAATAGTGTTCAAGCAACTACAAATAGCATTCATGTATCTGCTAATGATGTTTATACAACTAACAAATAGTGTCCTTGAAAAATAAATAGTGTTCATGCAACACAATTAGTGCTTTTATATATTAAAAGGTAGATAAAAAATCTACAAACAAAAATATATATTTTTCTTTTTTATATTGTCTTAAATTAGATGTTTATCATAGCTCTAGTGCCACGTGGTATGTAAACTTTCTTAGGAACGCCTTTTCACTATGCCATTTATATACATCTTTTATGCGCATATATATGCACCACGGGAAGGATAGTAGCCACTAGCTAGTGGGTTCAATTAAAACCTCAAAGGTTTTTTTCCCTGTCAATTTCATTTGACCTTCTAAGCTTTTCTTAATATTAAGTGGTATCCCTTTACTTATAAGGTAGATCCACGATCCGCCCCTGATCATTAATATTTTATGTTACGCATTATTATATTTTAGAGGATGCTCTTCTGTGTTAATAAGTCCTTTAAGCCGGTCTCTTGTTCTCATGTGGGAAGGGATGGTAGTTTTGTTTTCCATCATCTTTTGAAGTTAGTACCTTTAATTTAGAGTAAAACAACCGTAGAAATTCCCTTTGTCCTCGAAAATTACTCCGTATGTGTTATTATGGACACTTTATCCAATGATGATGATTATATAGATGCTGTAACAACCCGCACTTTTAAGCTGCTAGCTAATCACACTTAACATTTACAAATCTGAATTAGGGCTTAATAAATCTCGAATTTACATTTTACTCGCAGCGAAACATAAATTTCTATTGGATTCTGCACCTGGGTCAAGGCCCACAATACAATAACCCAAAATATAAATGTACAAGAATTGATCTAAACAGGTCTCCAAGGCTATACATTAATATACCATGTGAATTCTCTTGACTAAGCTTTACAACCTCCACGATTGCTCATCCGAATGTCATCTCTTATAACAATGATCCTTTAACCACACCGGAGCTAACTTCAACATTTCCTGCAAAAATTACTAATATCAAATGCTGCCCCCACCAGGACAAGTTCCAAGAACAAAATCAGCGAAACTAAGTACACACTGTCCAACCATAAAATTTATTTCAGTGGCGTAAAACGTAGTTTCGTAGTTAAACTTTTCTTGCGAGACATTTGAAATCAAGATACAGAAAAGTCATAATGGAATCATAATGGAAGAATTATATAACACATACTTGAACACAATAATGTTACTTCTTGTTTCAAAATAATAATACGAATATTTCACAACAAAACTAGTACATACTTTAATTGGCAGAACTATGAGAATTCTATAGAATTAATACGATCCTTTAAAATCAAATCTAACTCCAACATACTTAAGTCATAAGAATATCTCCCAATTCTGTGTTCCAGATATAAAAATCTTCAATCCAATATGTATATCGTAGCTAACGCCTTTCATCAATTCCGAACGAGTTTCTTGGTGAATCATTCCCGAATTCCATAACTTTGGTGAGTAAAACATCACTTCAGAAATAGAGTTTGAAATAACTTTCCATGAAACCATTTACACATTCAAATACATATTATATTTTCTTTCATAAATCATACTATACCGGGAAAGAGAACACGAATAGAGTTGCCATTCGGCGAATTCTCTAGACTTTTACAAGGGACGTCTCCCTCTTCCGAATCACGTATATACGTAATACGGAATGTTGTTCATCACTGCTCTAGCAGCTTCTTCCCCTCACAGAAACAGAATCAAAATACATAATTCTCAATTCAATATTTTTCCAAAACTCAAATTCATAATTCTCGAGTCACATATATCAAAATCTCTTAACATAATCGCTTCTTCCCCTTTACGAAA
>CANSZD010003702.1:30000-105993 GCA_947648045.1 Beta corolliflora
CTTTTGATTATTTTTGGATAATACAAACTTTACACCAAAATTCCTATAGTAAGACAAAACCGGATGCAACCTGATAAACAGGTAAAATGGGACACGTGTCGCCATTTCATTTGTTGATTTTTTTTTTTCCTTTTTTCTTGTTTCTTTCTTCCTCCTTCCTTTCACTGCCAACACTGTAAAACACCACCCTCCAAGTCTTCACACGTAAAACCACCCAACCCAGCCACCCCACCGTCGAAAACCACCCCCTCCAATTTTTCACCGCCAAAACCACCAAACCCCACCACCCCACCCCGAAAACCACCACCCTCCAACCCTTCACCCCCGAAAACCACCACCCTCCAACCCTTAACCGCGAAAACCACCCAACCCAGCCATCCCACCCCCAAAACCACCCCCTCTAAATTTTCACCGACGAAAACCACCAAACCCACCACCCTACCCCCCGAAAACCACCACCCTTCAACCCTTCACCCCCGAAAACCACCCAACCCACCCACCCCACCTCGAAAACCACCCCCTCAATTTTTCACCGCCGAAAACCACGAAACCACCTCGCACCCCTCCGCCACCACGAAACCACCTTCACTCATGATTTTCGCGATTCAACACCTCGCCTTCGTTTAGCGCGATTGATCTCGTCGACATCCGATCGCGTTTTGCCTCCGATTGCGATTTTTCTCTCGCCAAAGTCTCGACCCTCAGATTGATCTCATTGACGTCGGTACAAGATTTCGTGGTTTCATGTGGTTTGGGGAGGAGATTAGGAGGAGAGAGAAAGAGGAGTGGGGTTACCGTTGGTGAGAATTCGTGGGAGGCAACAGCAAGGGGGTGGTGGGGGGGGTACCGGTGGTCGTGTAGGGGCGTTGGGTGAGGGGCTGGGGTGGTTCGTGTAAGGGGGCGTGGGTGAGGGGCTCGGGGTGATTCAGGTGGGGGGTGGTGGGGGAGGAGGGAGAAAGAATAAAGTTGATTTTTTTGACCCGTTATTCAAGTTGCAAGTCATCTTGCCTTACTCTAGGAATTTTAGTGTAAAGTTTGTATTATTCAAAAATAATCCAAAGGTTGTATTATTACGAGAGAACCGGTCAAAGTTTGTATTATTCTAGTTAAAAAATCCCTTAATCTTTTGTAGGTAATCTAGTTTAGGAAAATTTTAAAAAGACATTAGAGAATAAAGATTTCTCTAGACTCTTAGAGATACCACGAGATAAATGAAGAAACAGGAAATGGGTTTTGTTCTTCTCCCTTTTTTTTTCCTTTTTCTTTTCTTTAGGACAATTTTGTAATTTCAATGCATAAGGTTTAAAAATCGATTTTGCTTCCAATCATAACTCTCATACATAGATGAAATTAACAACACCAAAATGGATATTATAAAAGACTAATTAAATAAATAATTTTGTTAATCCCTTAATAAAAGTGTATGGGTATGACCCAAGTATGTTAGCGGACCCTCGTGATAAGTCCGTGAACACCGTAACGGGACGTGAACTCTATAAATGTCGCCTATAGCTCTAACAAGTCAAGCACATCAACATGGTCCGACAACGTTGGCGGCCGCCCAACAAGACAAAATAAGGGAATCTCTCCAACTATCGGAAGCACCTCGACCGTACACGTGTAAAAGGATTACACACCTCGTCAGTGAATAGTACTTCTATAAATACCCCACTAGTACTATTCTCGTAGGTACATTCTCTCATACTCGGAATTCTTATCTTTCTCTCTCTACTTTCTCTCTCTAAACCCTATTTGGGCACGTGCCGACTTGAGCGTCGGGGGGGGTTTCCTCGCATCCCCCTCGAGGGTAGTTCACGTTTGTTTCTCGGGCAGCTATTCACTACGGAGTTTACCCTAATCTTTGGCGGACTTCTCTCAAGACCGCCAACCGTTTCAACACCGAAATAACTTGGCGCTAGAAGGAGGGCGACTTCCATCTTTGTGAACGCCAACATGGAAAGAGCAAACAATGACGGCCGTGATACATTTGAGTTAGACGTCGGGAACGTCAACGAGCAAAGAAACTCCCGGGAACAATGTGTCTCGGGTAAACACCTGAAGCGGATCATTTAACCCGGCTCAACTAAGTCAATTCTCCCCGAGCAGCCTACAAACCGTAGCGTCTTTCATCCGGATGCTACAAGCGGGTACTCACCTAACAACACTCCCACTCCTAATGCAAGGGCAGAGTCGCTTCGTAGGCGTATGTCGACCATGAATGGTCGCAACGTCGATGGCACCCCCGTGAGAAGGATGCGGACCTTCAATCGGAGGGACGCCAATTGGAAAGGCAAATTGAGGACCCGCAGTATGAGGAAGTCATCCTAGAAACCGAGGATCTCAACAATTCTCAAGACGAGGATCAAAGTCGTTCTCGCCGGAACACAAAGATCGTGGCACAAGCAATTATTCCTCGCCGGACACTTATTGATCAAGCTCTGCAGCCTCCTTTCATTCCGTAAATCTTGAACCACCCCATGCCGCGAATCAAGATGCCGTCCCGCAAGTATGATGGCACCTCGTACCCGCACGATCATGTGGCCACTTATGAGGGGGCACATGTACTTATACACTCAGTGTGGACGCTATCTCGGTGTAAAGTTTTCCCATCCACTTTGACCGGGATCACCCAGACGTGGTTTAAAAGCATCAGGGCCGGTAACGTTTCTAGTTTTTCTCAGCTTTAATCTATGTTCAGCACTCACTTCGTGAGTAATAGGCGCCGCGAGCGCACAACTGGCGAATTGTTATCTATCAAGCAGAGGGAAAATGAGAGTCTGCGAGATTTCGTGGGCCGTTTCAATGCTGAGGCGGTCACCATTGCCCGCCTTCAGCAGGACGTGGCTGTTTTAGCTTTGATGACCGGGCTGAGGGAAGGGTCCGCATTTAGAAGTTATCCGGGCCGTAAAACCTTCACATCCTTGAGCGGTCTTGAGGAAGGCAAACGATTTCATCGGGGGGGAAGAGTTTGACAAGGCCGCAAGCAGCCCAAAGTCGTGAGCCGGAAAAGAAGAAGGATGATAAGCGTAAGAGAGAAAAGGGTCGTGAAAATGATCGCGGCCGGGATGAAAGAAAGCAGAATCAAATGTGGTCAAGAAGGGAAATGACCGCGAGAAGAATGACCGCGAAAGGTTCGAGTACAAAGATAAATTCGATACATATACGCAACTCACGACCTCAAGGGCTCAGATATATCAGATGAACAAGGACAGTGATAAATGGCAACGTCCTAAGCAAATGTTTCATAAAAACCGTGACAAGAGCAAGTGGTGTGATTTTCACGGTGATCACGGCCATACTACCGAGAATTGCGTGCACTTGAAGGATAACCCGGAGGATCCGATAAGACGGGGTAACTTCACTCAATACAAGGCACAATCAAAGGACTGAGACGTGGTAAAGCCCAATAACCGAATGTGCAATCGCGGATTGCCGAGATTCACGTTATAAGTGGCGGTCCAATTCATGGCGGAAGCGTCAATGGGGCCAAGGCAAGCCCGAAAGAATTCAGGCACCGTGTCAATTTCAATGAAAGCATGCGTTGGAGAAGGCCGCCGCAATGCCCGCCATGTCTTTCACGGTTGAAGATGCAAAGCATGTCGTCTACCCTCATGATGACCCCTCCGGTGGTCACGCCGAAAGTGTCAAACCTGTTTGATCCACGTAATCCCTCGGTAGACGGAGGAAGTTCCGCAAACATTCTCGTATTTCTCAACTTTTGAAAAATTGATGATTGGCCGGGAGCATCCAAGCTCCGTACGTTACCCAAGGTGATAGGTTTCACGGGCGCGCGTGATTCCAGAGGGCTTGATAACCTTACCGGCCGAGTAGGGGAGGATGAGAACGCCCGTGGATGTGATGGCGGAGTTTTTAGTGGTCGACGCACCCGGAGCTTATAACGCAATTATCGGACGCCCTTTCATCCATGACGTCCAAGGAGTTGGGTCAACTTATCATTGACTATGTTGCATGCGTTTCCAATCTCGGACGACAAAGAAAGCTTAGAGGAAATCAAGAGATGGCAAAATCATGCTACCTAACAAAGATCAAGCAACCGGCAAGCACTAGTAGAATAAATGCTTATTGGTGCGGTCATTAAGTGGCCTATTGCGGCGGTTTTGAACTGCGCAGCAATTCAGGCGCAAAGAATAGGTAATTTACCTATTGCTGCCGGTTTTAAACCGCAAAGAATATGCCAAGATATTCGTTGCGGTTCTCACACAAACCGCAAAGAATATGCCAAGATATTCTTTGCGGTTTGTATCGTAAACCGCAGCGATAGGCGTATTTTTTTATATTAAAAATTAGGACTATTGCTGCGGTTTTGAATAGAAACCGCAGCAATAGGTGCACGTTTTTTTTTAAAAAAAAAATTTTAAAAAAATTTAAGTATCCATATAATTTTCGACCTTAAAATGCAATTAAAACAAAAGTAACTAAAACGAACTAGTACAACATATTAAGTTCATGCAATGACTTGAAAAATAAAAAATAATGAAAATAAAGAAGTACAATATCTAACAAGTATAAAATAAAAAAATCGATATTCTAATGAGCAAATAAAACTAGAACTAATTTAACATAATTACATACAAACAAACGAAAATGAAAAAAAAAATAAAATTGAAAACCAAAAACCAACGAAAAACCAAAGCAGATCGACGGCGAAGGTGGCGACTAAAGCCACGAGAGCGGCGAGCGAGGCTGGGCTTCACGTGGTCGAACGACGGCGAGCAACGACGACGGCGAGTAGAGATCGCCGAGATCCAGAGGGCCACGAGTAGCCCGGATGTTAGAGGAGAGATTGTTGAGGATTTCAAGTAATTTCGGATCCAAAAAAACAACAAAAATGAAAATAAAATGTAAAAAATCCATCAAGTAATTTCGGATCTGAAAAAAAAAAACGAAAAGAACTTACAAAGAACTGAAACTTACCGGTGAACGACCGACGAAGAAACCAAAAAAAACATCAAACTCGAACTTGTTTTCAACCATCGGTGGCGAACCTTCGAAGAATCGCACCTTCGAACCTCCGTTTTCTTTGTGCGACGCCGGTGAGGAGGAGCGAAAGAGAGGAGCAGCGAAAGTGAGAAATGGGAGAACTGAGAAGTGAGGGAGGCGTGGGTTAGGGTTTAAAGAGGGAGGTGACGAAAAACCGGTTGAAATTTTGGGGTTCAGGTGAGGAGGAATTGAGTGAGGGAGAAAGTGAAGAGAGAGGAAGAGAGAGGAAGGAGATGAGAGGTTGAGAGGAACCGCGTGAGAGGAAGAGAAGAAAATAAAGCCGTCATGTGAGTTTGAGAGAGGGAAAAGTGAGGAAAAAACCCTAACTGATGTGTTTTATACTTTTTTTTTTAATGATATTGCTGCGGTTTCTGACAAGAACCGCAACAATATATTTAAATATTATTTTTTTAATATTATTTTAATATATTCTTCGGTTTTTGACAAAAACCGCAAAGCAATATATCCGGGTCAAATAGTCAACATTTTTTCAAAAAATTTCCTCGTTGATACCATATTGTCGTTGCGGTTTTAGGCCGAAACCGCGGCAATATCTTTATTTTATATTTTATCTTTCTTTTTACGTGATATATTGCTGCGTATGGGTAAAACCGCAGCAATACCACCGCAGCAATAAGCAATTATTTTACTAGTGAAGGAGAGTGCCGGTAGAAGAGTTAAATCCGCCAACTCGGAAACAAAGGCGAGCTCAGAGGAGGGCTTTGGCGAATGAAGAAGGATCCGAGAAAGGGGGTGAGGAGATGGATGTTTTAATGGAAGAGCTGGAATCCGGCCCGATGATACCCAAGGCCCAAACCGAAGGAGAAACGAGCGAGGAGATGTGGCAAAGCAGATGACCCGGCAAGGACAAAGGGCCGTTGGAATGACATGGACCCAAAGGTCGTGGTCAACCCGGTGACCTCTCCTAAGAGAAAACGCGGACGTCTTCGCGTTCTCGCCGGATGAGATGCCGGAATCGACCCGGCCGTGATGGTACATCGTCTAAATGTTGACAAAGACTGTCCGGCCCGTCAAGCAAAAGAAGCGAAATTTTTCGGCCGAAAAGAACAAAGCCATTAAAGAGGAGGTTGATAAGCTATTGGCGGTACCGACTTTATTGAGCCATGCGACTACCCTGAGTGGTTGTCAATGTAGTCATGGTAAAGAAAGCTAGCGGCCGTGGAGGATGTGTGTGGACTTCACAAACCTCAATAGAGCTTGCCCAAAAGATTGCTACCCGCCGGCCGAGAATAGACCCTAGTAGACTCTACTAGCGGTCATGCATTGCATTAAGCTTTATGGATGCCTTCTGCCATCACCGGATCGGCTTGCTCGAGGCCGATAGGAAAAAAGTCGCGTTCATCACGTATTGCGGAGTATATAATTATAAGGCAATGCCGTTTGGGCTCCGTAATGCGGGGGTAACCTATCAAAAGCTAGTCGACAAAGTGTTCACGGATCGAGGGGGAGGAATATCGAAGCATATGTCGACGACTCCATCGTCAAGAGTAAACCGACCGTGAACATTTGGACGATCTTCAAGAGACCTTCGTAACTTTGAGGAAGTATAAGATGAAGCTCAACCCAAAGAAATGTGTCTTTGGGGGTGAGAGCGGGAAAGTTTTTAGGGCTTCTTGGTAAGCAAAAGGGGGATTGATGCAAACCCGCATACAAAGTTCAAGCCATTGTCGACCCGCCCGAGCCAAGAAGTGTCAAGGATATTCAACGGTTAACAGGAGAATGACGGCCCTCACTCGATTCATTTCAAAATCGCAGACAAAGCTTTGCCTTTCTTTCGCCCCGCTAAGGGGGGAATAAGAAGTTCGAGTGGGGAGAGGAGCAAAGCAAAGCATTCATGGCGGTAAAAGAGCATTTAAAGAAGCTACCAACCATTACAAGGCCCGAGACGGAGACGTATTACAACCGTATATCTCGGCTTCACCGAAGACAGCCAAGCGCCGTGTTGTTGGTAGAAAAAGAGAAGAGGCAAACAGCCAATTTATTTTATCACCACATTCTTAACGGTCCGAGAGCCGTTATCACCGGGTAGAAAAAATGGCCTTGGCCGTGGTTATAGCCGCCGGGAAGCTCGCACCATACTTCGACCGCCATCCCATTCAAGTTTTAACCAACCACCGCTAGAAAAAGCATTGCAGAAGATGGATAGTTCCTACCGCTTCTTGAAATGGGCCGTTGAACTATCTGAGTATGATATACAAGACAAGCCTGAGACCGCTATCAAAGCGCAGGCCCCGGCGACTTTATTGTGGAAGCCTCAAATAGAGGAGGAAGAAGTGGAGCAAAAGGATAACTGGTCATGGGAGGTCGATTGGATCATCCGTTAGCGGATCTCGGAGCGTATAGTGATGACCACTGGCAAGGAAATTCGCACCGCACGCCATCAAGCTTCGCCTTCCCAGGCCAAACAACGAGGCGAATATGAAGTGGCAATCGCTGACCGAGAATGTGTTTGGCAATGGGTGCTAAGAAAGTGTTTTTAAAAACGGACTCACAGCTGGTAAGCGGCCACCGAGGGGAGAATTCAAGTCGAGAGGCCAACATGCAAAAATACGTTGAAAAGGCCAAGGAATTGATAGCTCAATTGAATCATTTTGAGATTCAAGCGTTACCTAGGGCCGAGAACACAAAAGCGGACGCGTTGTCCAAATCGGGCAAGCTCGACTCATTTAGCATTGAAAGAACCGTCACGGTTGACATCTTGAAGGAAAAAAGAATCACGTAAAAGGTCGTGAACCGTCAATAGTATAAACCAAATAGGAGAATGGTTTAGTGAGCCGGTGGCGTACAAGTTCGATCGGGACGCTTCCAAATAATCCTTCGTCCGCCAAGAAACTCGAAACGACAAGCAAGCCGGGTACATCATATACCAAAATGAGCTATACAAGAAATCATTCGGTTTACCTCTTTCAAATGCGCAACCGCATGGGAATCCGCGAAGATCCTTGAAGAAATACATGAGGGTATATGCGGTAACCATATTGGCGGAAAGGCTCTGGCACTTAAGACATTGAGAGCGGGATTCTACTGGCCAAGTATGCTGGCGGATTCCCAGAGCTACGTTAAAAGATGTGATAAGTGCCGAGATACGCTCCAGCCATTAACAGCCACCAACGATTTACAACCTCATCCTATGCCCAATCCCGTTCGCACAGTGGGGAATGGACATCTTGGGACCGTTCACCACAGCAACCGGGGGGAGAAAGTTCCTAATAGTGGGAATTGATTACTTCACCAAGTGGATAGAGGCAGAGCCGACCGCAAAAATCAAGGCAAATCAGGTCAAAAAATTCATCTGGCAAAATATTATGACAAGATTTGGGATCCCCATGGCTATCGTCTTCGATCATGGCGTCCAATTCGATTATCGTCCTGTACAGGCCTTCTTAACAGAATTTCGAGTAAAAATTTGCATATTCAAAAAAGCTTCTTGAAAACCAAGCTATTACAAATGCACTGTTGAATCTTCTTTCAAAAAAATGTTATGCATTTGTAAAAATTATTAAAAGTACAATTTTTGAAACTATTAGTCCAGAAAAATGTAACAAAATCCAATGCAACTTGATATTTATTTCTAGTATACTATATGGATTATGTGGTTGACGTTGTCTTTTTTCTTTCTAAATGGAGGTATACGGGATTATCTAAGAAAAAAAAAAACCCTAGAGCTATGTCATTCTCTCTCTGGAGAGTTCTTTCACTAAGCAGTGAGTCACAACCCCCCAAGAACAATCTTTCCCAGCCGACAACATTTGGATTCCGCCGCACTAAGGAAATCCCAAAGCATATGCACCGCTAATCCTTTGCAACGTCTCCCAGATGTTCTTCGTGCAAACGTGAGACCCTCAAACATTCCTTTTGTTCAATTGACAGCGGCGCATTATTTATAAATTGTACCGTAATTTCATCTTTTTACACTTCGTCTTCTTCTACAAAAGATTACTTCGGATCCCAGTTACTTACCTCACCATCAGTGCTTCTACTCACCAAAACCAAATCTCCACTTTCTAAGTATTGAATATTCATCTAATCATGAATAATTCTAGAACTCCATCCCCCACCAAACCCTAACAACTCACCACATGTCCAAAGGATGGGTATTCTTATACATCATCCACCTAATAGCTTCCACATGACATATATTCAATGGACTCATACAGTAGTAGGAGTGTTTTTGACACTTCTCCACCCAACTCTAGTTTTGTGTTCAACATCGTGAACAACCACTGGGCAACGCGGAAGTTGTGCGCATCCACCGTACAGGGCCATACTTCCTTTTTGAGTGTCAAATTCTAATGGATAGGATGCAATCCTCGAGCTCAATACTACAATTATAGATGGGAAACCTATCACTTTTCGACCGTGTACGGAGGAACAAGTACCAACGAGCATCAGTTTTACCATGGCCCGAATCTGGGTTCGCATTTACGACTTACCATGGGCATTTCTTGACCCCGAGTGGACGGTAAGGATTCTCTCTCATGTGCGGCATGTTGAAACTATTGATAGTCATGGGCCAGGTGTTCCGTTGCAACCCTTAGGCGCTTGGTCATTGACCTTTCACATCCACTAGTACCAGGTTGTTTTCTACCCTTAGATGATCGAAGGGTCACTTGAGTCTCCTTTAGATATGAAGGGGGTATTCAAATTTTGTAAAGAGTGTGGTTGTGTGGGGCACTATATATACTGGTAGACGCAATCTCTGCACATGATGCTAGGCGAATCATACAGAGGCGCATGAGGGCTTTTGAGGAACATGGCATGACCGTCCTTCAAACCCAAGCAAGTATCCCTCTTACACTAATTCTATTAAAGGTTTATTTGACCGGTTTATTCATCGTAATCCAAGCCCATCTTCAAGGTCCTAGACACGACCCTTATGTATTCCCTCACTTATATTACAATCACCTGGGAAGAATCGGATAGTTCGGCGGAGGAGTTTTTGATGCATGGCCCCGCGGCCACTCCAAGGCTATTTGGATGATAACTCCCAAAATCACACCAATCCTCCGCCGAATTTCTCCAATTTCTCGATGAGGGACTTGACACCTTACAGATTACGTGAACGATTCCATGCTTCTTCTTCTCCAGGCCGTAGGTTCGATGTTGATCCGATCCAAGAGCTTCGGGTTACCCCTGCGATTGTCCCTAATTTTGAAGCTGGATCTTGACCGTTAACCGCCAGATTCCAGGCCCATTCTACAAGATATGGATCCCAAGGTTGGTCTCTACGTGCCCCCCCCCCCGGGCCTGATGAACCTGGTCCAAGCAATTGGATGTTGGGCCCTCCAACTCAACATCCTAATCAGACTGATCCAGGAGAAAACCATTCAACAAATCCGACTCAACAACTGATGGACCAGGGTTCTCTTGAGCCCCAAGAATTGCGAAATATTTCAACATTTATTAATGACAGGTTTCTAATCTCTCACCTCCTTCTGCAGACCTATTTAATGCTATGTTGCATGTACACTCTACTTCTGCTCAACCTCAGACTAGTCAGCCTTCGAGTGAATTATACTCACCTACAAGCCCATTGCAACTAACTGGGCTGAATTCTAGTCCAAGCTCTATTGATGAAATGGTTGAAGATCTCACCTCCAATTCAATCCTATAATAGAGTCTGGCTGTTCGTAGTACTTCTCTTCTGTTTAATGGGAAGAAGCGCCGTGATCTACCAATGTATGCTAGTCAGTCTGCAGGTAGTTCCTTAATTCAGGCTGGGGACGTTTTTGAAGCTCGATCCAAAAGGAAAAAAGAAGACTAGAGTAATGGGATTCTAAGGGGAGGCTTTAATGTTCGAACTCACAGGAGCTCCAACACCTTCAAAGGCAAAAGTTATTACTGATCCTTCTACGGCGTGCAACTTTGGTGTTGAGGTTGGGGAAGAGATAACATCAAGGAGTGCTAGGGAACGCCAGGCACGAGTCTCTGCCACGACCCCGACAGTTATTGGACTTTGAAAAGATGCAGGACATAGGACCCACCTACAGGGGAACAAGTACCAGTATTGATGGGAATATGCAGGATGATAACATGGAGTTACATTTTGCGGTGGAGGTTTCACTTCAGGACAATCAAGGCTCGAGGGATGTGGTTGACCCTTCTCAACCACAAAGGGATCAAGGAACATCCTTGCTTGGAATTGTCAGGGCTTAAAAGCCAGGGATAGCCTGACAATTCCGTACTTGTTCTGGCTTGTATCAAAAGTTCGCCCAATGTTTTTGTTTTTGCAAGAAACCAAAGTTGATGTAACATATGTACAAAATTTAGTTCAAAGTACTAGTCCTAGGTTTGTTTGTGGAGTCGATGCGGATGAAACACGGGGTGGGTTAGTTGTTTTTTGCTGGGAACCCTTAGATGTCGTAGTTGTTTGTCAATCTAAGCACTTCATCTTTTGTAAAATCACCACAAGACATGGAAAAGAATGGCATGTCTGTTTTTTTGTACGGTGAAGCCCAACATCACTTGAGATGGTTTCTCTAGTTAGAGCTCCAACATCTACTGCAAGGCTATGATAATTTTTGATAATCGGAGATATAAACAAAATAGATAGCCATGATGATAAGTTAGGAGGCATGGCCTTCATTCGGGGATGGGATGAAATTCAGAATTGGAAAATTGATCTCAATCTACATGATGTCCCATTTCATGGCCCTCGTTTTACTTGGTTCAATAATCGGGAGGGTCAAGATCTAATCATGGAGAGATTAATTAGACCGCACTTACGCTTCTGCTATATGGTTAGAAGAGTTCCCGGATGTCGTGGTTCAAAACTTCCCTATAGCTTGTTCCGACCATGCTCCTATCCTCTTGACTACAGATCCGCTAATGCTTAGCAAATTCAGACCATACCAAGTCGAAATTTGGTGTCTCTCTCACCCGGATGTGGATCGTATTATACACCAAGTTTGGAGATTGGACATTGCAGGGTCGCCTATGTACTCTTTTTCGCGTAAGCTCTCGCTCATTCATATTAGTTTGAAAATATGATGCCTTGATAAGAAATTGTTTTGGGGAGTAAATTGGAAGCTTATTTTTGACAACCTACAAAATTATGGGTTGGATATAGATTATATTCCGAAAGGTAATATAGCTATTTAGAGGCACATAACTCTCATGGAAGAAGCCCTGCTAGCTACTTCGTACTGGAGGCAGCGGAGTAAGGAACATTACATTAAGAATAGCGACCTCCCAACTTAATTTCTCTTTCATCGGTTAAGGCAGTGCAAGCTCCGGAATCATATCTATATGTTGAAAGATATTTCTGGTAACTGGGTAGATGACGCTCAAATGATCAAAAATTTGATTATTAATCGATTGAAAGATATCTTCATTCCCTCTACTATTTCAATCATAAACCCGCAACAACATGTTGAAAACATTGATCTAGTTTTCAGGGAACTTCATCTTCCCTCTATTTCGTGAGGGGCTTCAGATGCACTTGTTTCCCCTTTCTCTTTGCAGGAGATTACAGCTGCCATTTTTAGTGCGGGTGCTAATAAATCTCCAGGGTTAGATGGTTTTCCATCCGAATTTTTCAAGGCTTATTGGGGCACTCTTGGCCCTTTGGTCGTTGAAGCAGTAAATCGCTTTTTTGACAATGGTTATCTTCTTAGCGAGTGGAAACGTACTTTAGTTGTTCTCATCCCTAAAGTCAACCCTTCGGAAGAGGTTCACCAACTTCGGCTAATTAGCCTTTGTAATGTCATTTACAAGTGCGCTTCCAAATGTATGGTTAAACGTATGAAACCCCTCCTTCCAATTCTTATTGACGATTATCAAAATGCTTTTGTTCCGGGGAGACATATGGATGACAATATTCTTATATCTCATGATCTGCTACATACTATTAATAAACAAAGATCGGGATCCCGATACCTCGCCACTCTCAAGTCTGGATATGAATAAAGCCTATGTAGCTTAGTAGAATAATTGTTTATTCTTTGCGGTGATATTCTTTGCGGTTTTGCTCATACGCAACAATATATCACGTAAAAAAAGAAAAGGAAAAAATAAAAATAACCATATTCTTTGCGGTTTTGGCCGAAAACGCCAGCAATATGGTTTCAACGGATTTTTTTGAAATTTTTTGACTATTTGACCAAATATATTCTTTGGGTTTACGAGTAGAAACCAAGCAAGAATATATTAAAATAATATAAAAAAATATTATTTGAACCTATTCTTTGCGGTTCCTATACAAAACCGCAGCAATAAGCTTTTAAAATTATAATAAAAGGGCCCACGTAGAATTGGTGCGTTTATTTCTCTCATTTACCCAGCCTAGGGTTTCCTCTCACTCTCTCTCCTCCTCTCTTCCTCTCATCGGTTTCACGCCTCCCCTCATCTTCTCTCTCTCCTCCCCTCATCTTCTCTCTTCCTCTCAATCACGTTTGGTCGACCGATTCAAATCAACGGCTCAATCACGCCAGGTCGACCGTTTCGAAATTAACGGCGTCATAGGTCGCTCGCGATTCGCCGTCGATTGTTCGGGTTTTCGGTTTTTGTTTCTTTTTTTGTCGATTTCGTTTCTCAAATTTCCAAGTTTTTTACTTCGATTTTTTGTTTTCGGTTTTTTTTTTTCATTTTTTCGTCTTCGGGGTTATGGGTGCAGGTTCATTTATGAGTTAGGGTATGGGTAATGGGTTAAGAATTTGGGTTTTTATCTTTTTGTTTTATTTGGGTGGGTGGGTCGGATCGGGATGTGGGTTGTTTGGGTCGGTGGGGGTTGGTGAGGTGTTTGGATTGGGGGTGGTTTGGGTCGGTGGGATCGCGGTTGTTTGGGTCGGTGTGGGTGGTGGGGTGTTCGGGTTGGGGTGGCTTGGATCGGTGGTGGTGGTGGGTTGTTTAGTTTAGTTGGTTTGGATCGGTGCGGGTGGTGGGGTGTTTGGGTTGGGTAGTTTGGGTCGGTGGGGTTAGCTAGTGGGGTGTTTGGGTTTGGAGTGGTTTGCACCACTTGCAAAAACTGATTTATTCATGGTTTTTTTGGTATATACGAGTGTAGATCCGGAGTTCGGTGCGGTGGCTCGTCCGTGGTGGGGGGGTTCGGCATGGGCGATATGTGTTCAAGATTTTAATTAGGATGTAATTTTAATTAGGATTTGGGTTCCTGAATCTTGTTAGAATTTTGTTATAAATTGTAGTATTATTAGATTTGAATTAGGATGTAATTATAGTATTAAATTCTAGTATTAGATTGTAATTATCTTTATTTTTAATAAAATCCTCATTTGATTAATTACTCGTGGGTCGTTCCTCAACCCTCACTCGTCGTGGTCGATCGTAGATCTATTTTCGTATCTTCATTTAAAAAATTGCCATACAACAATATTCTAGTTATTGGAGTTGATTTAAAATTGCCGAATTTCAAATTTTTTTGTTTTTTACTCGTACCTATTCTTTGCGGTTTTGGGTAGAAACCGCAGCAATATGTTACCCTATTGTTGCGGTCAAAAACCGCAGCAATAGGTAATTTCGGACCGTGTCAGCTGTGTCTTTATCTTGAAATCTTAACAGCTTATGGTTTTCCGCCTAAGTGGATCCAATTGATTCATCAATGCATCTCTACCGTTTCTTATCAAATTCTGATTAATGGTTTAGCTTCCCAGGCTTTTACTCCGAAATGTGTGTGCATCTCTCCCCTTATCTTTTTCTCTTCGTATGGATATCTTCTCTAGGATGGCCACTCTTTCAACGGATATTAATTTGTTTTAAGGTATTAGCACTCACCGAATATACAAAAATTAGAGCATTATAGAAACAAATTATGGCAACGAATTTTTGAATTGTTGATAGATAGCAACATATATTATTTTTTATTGCCTATTATACAATGACATTTTTTACTCTGATTTTTCAACAAATAAAAGCAACATATTTTTGATTTGTTGCTATTGGAAACTAGTTGTTTTACTATTTGTTGCTAGATAGCATCATATTTTCAATTTGTTGCCATTTAACAACAAACTACGACAACAGATATTTGGCTTGTTGTCATTAGAAACAATTAATTTTACTATTTGTTGCTAGGTGGCATCATATTTGCGATTTGTTGCCATTTAGCAACAAATTACGACAACCAACTTTGGTTATGTTGACATTAGGAACAATTAATTTTACTAATTGTTACTAGATGGCATCATATTTCCAATTTGTTGCCATATAGCAACAAATTATGATAACCAATATTTCATTTGTTGACATTAGAAACAATTAATTTTATGATTCGTTGATAGATGACATCATATTTTAAATTTGTTGCCATTTAGAAACAAATATGGAAATAGATATTTGATTTGTTGTCGTTGGAAACAATATATTTTATTATTTATTCTTGAAGTAACATCGATTTTTCCTCAAAATGTGTCCCACATCGAAGAAAGATTAGCCAAACTACCACCTTATATGTTAAGAAGTTTCATACACTATTATCAATTTCTATTAGTATCATTATGCAAATATCATTCAGAATTGTAAGTGGACTGACTCTCATTCTCTTTGTTGGTTTGCATAAACTTGTTTATCAAATTATCAAACAATTAACAAAAAAACATGAGGTTAATCTACGTCGTATGAATAGTGCATTAGTCAAAGTCTAGCTCGTAACAATGAAAAGTTTGTTTCTATTTTTTAGCAACCAATGTCAATAATTTGTTGCTAATTTCTAGCATCATAATATTAATAATTTGTTGCGATATTAGCAACAATCATTTATAACTCGTCACTAGAGTTGGCAACAAATGCACCACATATAGCAACCAACATGGCAACAATATTTTCATGGATGCGATGTGGCAACGAAAGTGTTTCAGATTTTGTAGCTAAAATCATATGGCAACAAGCCTTTTAGCAACAACTATTTTTTGTTTCCAATTTGTTGCTAACTCGAGTTAGCAACAAATTTCTGATGAATAGCAACAATTTTTATTGTTGCTAAATTGATTTATTTTTGTAGTTTAATTTCTCATTTATTCTTTGCGAGATGATGCTTTATTCTTCTTTAGTGCTTCAAATGATGCTGCACATCACTCAACAATATGATTCGGAGGTTACGCAACATTTCGGGGCAAATGATTAATCTTCAAAAGTCCTTTGTTAAATTAAGTCCTAACATTCCAATTGAGCAACAACGGGAATTTCAAAGCCATTCTTAGAATGGATTCCCATCAATCTATTGGGACTTATCTTGGAACACCAATTGACATTCGGGGTCCTAGAATCGGACATTTCACTTCACTAGTGGACAAGACGGCCCAATAAGCTTGCGCATTGGAAGCACCGCTTTATCTCTCAGCCGGCTAAAATGATAATCATTAACTCAATTTTAGCAGCCTCTATTCTTCACCAGCTGGCGGTATTTGATGTATCTATTTTATATAGATTATTTAACTCTACTCCTTTAGCTTTGATAGTTGATTTGAGCTCATTGGAGCTCGATTCTTGAGTTATTTGATATGTTTGGACTTGTTTTAGTGTCTTAGATGTTTTTGTGCGGTTTAAGCGTCTAGCACCCTCATTTGAGTTGCAGAACGGAAGTCCAACGAACTACTTATAGCCCATAGAAGATCCAAGAGATTGCACAAGTGATTCGGACAAGATTACACTAAAAAGAGAGCCGAAATCACTCCCGCCCGGTCGGCCAGGGCGGTTTTGCCCGGCCGGGCGGGCCCAAAGTTATCTGCATATGAGATTTGTTCGCCCGGTCAGCCGGGCGAGAAAGGTGAAATTACGCTTGCGCGCCCGGCCGGGCGACTCTGCCGGTTGGCCAGGGCGGATTTCCTTCTTTGTCGTAGCTTTCTTAATCACCGTCGCCCGGCCAGGCGGTTTTCTCGGGACGGGTTTCTTTGCTTTTGTAGCCGGTTTTGTAAGAAAAGTATAAATAGGTTTTTGGTAATTCCAATTAGACTATCTTATTATCTACGTTTTTAGGGCTAAACACTTAGTTTCTCTCTCTCTAGTTTGTATTAACTCTTGCCCTTGAAGATTATAAAGATCATCAATTTTGGTTTTCATTGTTCTTGAATCATTCGGTATTTTTCTTTACTTTGTTTAATTTTATGAATTCTTTTACTTTGATTATGTTTATTGAGTTTTTTTATTATCATGAGTGAGTAGACTTTTTCTAGGGCTTAGAGAGGGAAGCCATGTTTATACCTTTTTGATTGTGGTTTAAAGTTCTTCTTTATTTGGATTGAATTAGAATAATTCCTATTGATTTGTTATGCTTGTTTAATTCATGTAATTGCGCAATATCATGAGTTATGTTTAGCTAATAAGAATTAGAATCGAAAGATCGTATTCATTAGAGGCTTGTTCCAATAGGTAGATTTGATTATGTTGAGCGGCCGGAATGCTGGCATATGTTAATCTAAGAGTTGTTAATGCCGACCAAGGATTAACGAAATACTTTATTTATTCGAACCTCAATCCAAGTATTGTCGAACTATATTGTAGTGATTAAATTGGTATAAGCATGGTGGGACCGATCGATTGCCCTAGGTTTTTAATTATTTGATAAATTTCCATCTTTTGTGTTATAGTTTATTCTAGTTTAGTTATTAATTCCTCAATCAATTTCCCCTCTTGAAGTAGTTAGATAATTGAGCATAAATACGTAGAACTCCTCTCCCTTTGTGGATCGACCCGTATTTGCCGGTTTACGCTAAACGAGACACCGTGCACTTGCGGTATATTTTAAAACCCATCAAGTTTTTGGCGCCATTGCCGGGAGACGGCTAGTTTCTATAGCTTTCGATTAATTATTTGAACTATTTCTGTTGTCTCATTGGAACTTCAAGTTCCGATTGAGGCCACCTCCTTTGCATATTTTTCTTTGTTTCTTTTATGCCCGAGTCTAAGAGAACAGTACTCGATTCCAACTCGATCCACGATCTTGAGAAAACCATCCAGGCAACTCAAAAAGCAACAAAAGAAGAAGAAACGATCTGCTAACCGAGGAAAATCCACGGAAGGTCCTTGAGTCAATCATGCCTCCTAAGTCATTGAAATCTTATGGGGTACCTTCTCCTGGTGGTATTTCCACGGGGCCTACTATGCCCGACATTCAAGCGGCCAATTTTGAGATCAAGCACTTGCCCTCATCAATATGATCAAACAGAACCGTTTGGAGGGCATCCATCTGAAGACCCTGCAAATCATTTACAACGGTTTCAACAACTTTGTCGTGCCGTTAAGCACCAAGGGTCACTCACGATCGGTTGAAGGTCATGGTCTTCGAATTCTCACTAAGGGACAAGGCACGAAATGGTGAACGATGTTAATGAGCGGAGTGGAGTGCTATTTACGAAGCATTCTGAAAAGAGTACTACCCTCCTACCAAGACTGCAAATCGGGCCTGAAGCTTGCTACCTTCCAACGGGAACTGATGAGACACGAAGGAAGCATGGAATAGGTTCAAGGATCTGCGGGAGAGAATGCCCACACCACAATCCTAGACAAGTGGTTCATCACTCGGGCATTCTCAATGGTCTACAACCCCATATCAAGAGTATAATTGATTCATCTGCGGGGGTGTTTTCCTAGATAAGGAGGTAGATGAAGGGTACAGTTTTTGGCCAACTTAGCGGCCAAATGATCATAGTTCTTCCGGGACTATTACAAAGAAAAAAGTTGGATCTTTGATGCATATTCCCTGTTTGTCGCACAAGTTGCCCCGAGTTGAGCATGAAGATGGACTCACTGAAATCTTCGCGATGCCTAGTACTCCTCCATTGAGTATTAATGCTATGTCTTCTATGGCTCCTATTACCTCTTCTTTACGTGAGGTGTGTGGTGTTCAAGGCCACTTTGGCTATGATTGTTCCTATAATCAACCGGACTCGAATCGGATGGAGCATGCAAATGCTTTTCGGCGGAGACCTCCACACAACCCCTACTCTAACACATTCAACCCGAGGTTGGAGGGATCATCCTAATTTTTCCTACAAAAACAATAATGTTCGGAACCCTCAACCTATGTCACAAACATCGTACCAACCACCTCATCAAAACCCACCACGGCATTTGCGCAGGACAACAATAGTACCAAGGGGCTCCTCGGGAATCCCCCTCCCGGTTTCAATAGGCCTTCGCACCAAGGCTATCGGCGGCAAACTCCTCGAGTGCCGACTCTCAAGAGCCTACTATGTCGATCTAATGAAAATGATTGTTTCTATGCGGAAAAATCACGAGGAGAGCATCAAAGATTGTGAAGAATACTACAAAGCATTTGGAGACTCGGCTTGCTCGGGTGGCGGAAATAATGTGCGAGGGCAACCAGGTCATTTCTTTGGGCAACCAATTCCCCAAAGAGCTCGCTAATCTTTGTCACGCTTCGGCGGAACACGATATGATGCTCCACTTATGCCTACCGATGATTTGCCACCTCCGGACAACAATGATGTAGTGGATGAAAAGGATGGTGAAGATAGCTCAAAATTTGAAGTTGAGCAAGAGAAAGTAGATGAAGCAAAGAAGCAAAAGGAGAAGATTCTGAGACTCTCCTACACCACCACTACCTTTCCCTCACGGGATGCAAAAATCCAAGGTTGATCAACGGCTTGGTAAGTTCATGTCAATGGTCAAGAATCTTGAGGTAACGGTTCCTTTTGCTTGATTTAATCTCTCAAGTGCCTGTTTATGCCAAATTTTTGAAAGACATGATTACTAAGAAAAAGGATTTTGGTGGTCTAGATAGAGTTGCTCTAAGCGAAGAGTGTAGTCTTTGTTTTGCAAAATAAAATCCCTCCAAAATTAAAGGATCCTAGTAGTTTTTTCCATCCCGTGTCATGTAGGTGCATTGTTTATAGATAAGACTTTATGTGATCTAGGAGCTAGTGTATACGTTATGCCTCTATCTATCCGTAATAAAGGCGAACTTGGGAGTTTTGAAGTGCACCCGGATTACTTTGCGGATGGCGGATCGTTACGTGAAATATCCTTTGGGTATTTTTAGAGGATGTTCTGTCGGGGTTGGAAAATTCTATATTCTTGTAGACTTTGTAGTCTTTGGATATGGAGGAGGATAGTCGGATCCCCATTATTTTAGGTAGGCCTTTTTCTTGTGTCTGCTTAGGTCTTTGTGATTGATGTTAAATCGGCTCTTTGACATTAAGTGTTGGTGATGATACTATTACTTTCAAACTAACCAATGCTATTAAGTCTCCTATGCTTGAGCACACATCTTTGCGGGATTGATGTCTTGGAAGAGATTTCGGGAGGTGACTATCACCAATTTACGCCGGATGATCCATTGGAGAAAATTCTTGAACCTGGATGACCTTAATGTTGATGAGGCGGCGAATGTGAGGTAATGGAGACTATTTGCTCTACTTCGAGCCACGGGTAAAGAAGTTAGAACTTAAACCTTTACCTTCTCACCTCAAATATGCATTTCTTGATGATAATGAGGAATGCCACTGTGATTGTCGGTACTAAACTCACGAGATAGCCGGCTTTCACAACTTCTTACGGTGCTTCGCGTGCACAAAAGGCTATTGGGTATAGTATTGATGATCTAAAGGGTATTAGTCCCGATTTTTGTATGCATAGAATAAATTTGGAAGAAAATCACCGCCCTTGCATACAACCCCAAAGACGTTTAAATCCTAATATGCAAGAGGTAGTGAAGAAGGAAATAATGAAAGCGCTTGCGCGGGCATCATCTATCCCATCTCGAGATTCTAAGTGGGTGAGCCCGGTTCAAGTTGTTCCTAAAAAGGGGGACTAATGTTGTTAAGAACGATAGAGATGAACTAATTCCTACTTAATTCATTACGGGTTGGCGAATGTGTATTGACTATCGCATGATTAAACATTGCCACCTTGAAAGATCACTTTCCCCTCCCTTTTATTGACCGGATGTTAGAAAGATTAGCAAAACATAGCTTTTACGTTATTTGGATGGATATTCGGGTTTCTTTTTGATTCCCATTCACCCGGAAGATCGGGAGAAGACGGCGTTCACGTGTCCTTATGGCACATTTGCTTCTGTCCAGAATGCCTTTTGGCTTGTGTAACGCCCTGCTACATTTCAAAGATGTATGATGGCCATTTTTCGATTTCATTGAGAATATCATGGAGGTATTTATGGATGATTTCGGTGTCTATGGGTTCGACTTTGATGTGTGTTTGCATAATCTTTCTAGAATCTTGAGACGTTATGCTTGATGTTAATTTGGTTTTAAAGCTGGGAAAAATGTCACTTCATGGTCCATGAGGAGTGGTACTTGGTCATCTTGTTTCGAACGTGGCATCCAAGTTGATCGGGCAAAAATTGAGGTGATTGAGAAACTTCCTCCTCCTGTGAATGTCGAGGGAGTGAGGAGTTTTAAGGGTCATGCGGGGTTTTATCGCGGGTTCATAAAAGATTTTTCCAAAATTGCGAAACCCCTTACTTAATTGTTGCTCAAGGATGCCACCTTTGATTTTGCGCGCTTGTGTGGAGTCTTTTGACGGGATTAAGGAAGCATTGATCCTTGCCCCTATCATACAACCTCAGTTGAGTCTTCCCTTCGAGATCATGTGTGATGCTAGTGATTATGCGGTGGAGTCTTTGTACTTGGCCAACGGAAGAACAAGACCCTCCATGCTATTAACTATGCCGAAGACACTAGATGAAGCTCGGGTCAACTATGCTACTACGAGAGAAGGAGTTATTGGCCATTGTATATGCTCTTGACAAGTTTCGAACCTACCTCGTAGGTTCGAAAGTTAGTGTCCACACCTATCTATTGGCTAAGAAGGAAGCCAAGCCACGACTTATTATTTGGATACTCTTATTACAAGAGTTTGATTTGGAGATCCGTGATAAGAAGGGTCTTTGAGAATGTCGTTGCCGATCATCTCTCAGTTGAGATTTGAGTCGGTCTTGATGGTCCCATAGATGATTCTTTTCTGATGATCATCTTTTTCTTTGTATCTATTCAATCTCCATGGTATCTTGATTTTGCTAACTATTGTGTTGGTGGTTCTCCTCCTCAGTTGGTGTACCATCAACGCAGAAGTTTTATCATGATGCTAAGCATTACTATTGGGAAGACCCACTTCTATACAAGAAATGTTCGGATGGCTTGTTCGGACGATGTGTTGCCGATTGGGAGATAGGCGGAATCCTACAACATTGTCATAGTATGCCTTGTAGTGGGCATCTTGGCTCACGAGCCACGGCTTATAGAGTTCTCGAGTGGGTTCTTACGGCCTACTATCTTCAAAGATGCCAGTGTTTTTTGCCTCTCTTGTAATGAGTGTCGAAAGAGCGGGCGACATTTAAGAGGCGGGAGATGCCACGAGATGGGAATTTTGGAGATTGAGCCTTTTAATGTGTGGGAATTGATTTCATGGGACCTTTCCCTTCTTCTTGTGGGAACGGTATATTTTGGTAATTTGTGGATTATGTGACTAAGTGGGTTGAAGCTGTGGCTTTCCCTACTAATGATTCTAAGGTGGTCGTGAAGCTCTTAGAAGATTATTTTCCTCGTTTGGAGTCCAGGAGTCTTGATCGGTGATGGGGGGTCTCATTTTCATCGAGAGAACCTTCCAAGCTTTGTTGAAGAAATATGGAGTTACTCATAAGGTTGGCTTGGCATATCACCCTCGGACTAGTGGCGAGTTGAAGTTTCCGATCGTCGGATCAAGCGCATCTTAGAGAAGGTAGTCAACGGAGTCAAGGAAAGATTGGTCACAAAAGTTGGATGACACTTTATGGGCGCTTGGAACTGCTTTTAAGACACCTCTCGGCACCACCCCATATCGACGGGTCTATGGCGAAGCTTGTCATTTACCGGTTGAAATGGAGTATCTCTCGGCTTGGGAAGTCGAAGAAATTAACTTGGATTTAGAGGTTGCGGGTGAAACAAGACTTCTTGATTGAATGAGTTAGATGAGCTTCATTTGGAAGCATATGAGAACCACAAGCTTTACAAGGAGCGAGACAAAGAGGTTTCATGACAAGATGATTGAGAAGCGCGAGTTTCATGTTGGTGACAAGGTTTTATTATACAACTCTAGACTAAGGTTTTTTCTGGAAAGCTTAAGTCAAAGTGGTACGGACCTTTTGTTGTCAACGATGTGAAGCCACATGGAGCCGTTGAAGTGGCCGATGCGAATGGGACGAAATTTTTAAGGTGAATGGTCGACGTTTGAAAGCGTATCATGAGGGTGCTTTCATAGGTCAAGTAGAGGTCATCTACTTAGATGTTCCCTCACCTTGAAATCGAAGGTACTAAGGTCGTGCGGGACCTTCCCTAAACCGACGCTTTGCGGGAGGCGACCCGTCTTTACTTTTCTTTTTCTTTACTAGTTTTAGATTACTTTTCTTATTTTTTTTAGAGAGGTGAGAGAGTGTGCGACATTTTGGCGAGTTTAGTGTGTGCGGGGGTCAATATCACAACATGGGGGAAATTTTGACGGAAAAATAGCTTGAAATCTAGTCGCCGGTTAGCAAGGCAATTTATGGGCCCGGGCCTCTTAACTCGCCCCTGGGCGAGTTCGCCGGAGCCAGGGCGCACGACTAAAATCCAAGAAGGGCGAAAAGAAAGAAACAAAGATCTTCGCCGTCGGCAACCGGGGCGAAGTCGCCCGGCCAGGGCGCGCAAGCGGAATTTGGAGATAATTTCTCCGGTTAGCAAGGGCGGGCCATTAATATTTGAGGAAGCGATTATCGCTCGGTCGGCCAAGGCGAAGTCGCCGGCAGGGCCTGTGTTCTCCGCCCATGCTCGGCCCGACCACTGCGAAGACAAAAAAAAAAAAAAAAAAAAAAACAACAAGATTTTTTTCGCGGTCGGCCAGGCGGGGACGGCCGGCAGGGCGGATATTACGGACTTGGATACGCTTATTTCTTCCTTCACTTCTTTCATTTTCTCACTTTTCTTCATCCTCTCCGGCTCTCTCTCTCTCTCTCTCCTAAAAACCTCCATAGCCAAACTCCACCCTACCTTTCACCGTTCACAAATTAGTCTTTTCCTTGATTTTCTTCGTATCGACACTTTTCTTAATCTTTCTCCCATAAAACCTCCATCATCCCACTTCGATTCTCTCGCTCCCAAAAATCTCCACTTGTCTTTTCTTTTCCACCATGTCGGGGCCAAACGAGGAAACACGGCTCAAGAGGGAATCGGCGCTCAAATTCCACCCGAGTTCGACATTCCGCGAGTAATCTTCAAATCCCTTGAACAAAAACAAAGATTTGAAAAGTTGAAATATCGGAACATAATTCCTACTCGTTTTGTTGATGCCAATGCTTTGCATGCTTTGGGTATTCTACGGTGAAACTAAAGCGCTATTTGAGAAATTGGGATTGGGAGCAATGTTCGGCATGTTTTTACGGACATATAGGCATCTTACACTTGAATTCTTGAGCTCATTAGAAGTAGGCGATAAAAATCAAGTTATCCGTTTTCGCCTCATGAATGAGGATCGAGAACTCACATTAGGCCAATTAGGCTGCTTATTTTTGGCCTCCTGTTCTAGATAGATCACCCCCCCTCCCAGTTGTTCGAATTAATACCTTGTGGACCGCATTCACGAGGTGATGGGGATGTTAACACCCAACATATGACTGAGACCACCTCCATTTTGGCCTTCGCTACTTACAGTAGCTTTTTGGGATTCACACTTTTTGGGCGTCTTGAGCCCAGCTCTAAACAGGAGATTTTTTTGATGGGTAGTTATTTGTTTCCGAGCTTGATTACTCTCTGTGCCTTCCTTATCTGTTTGTGTCCCAGTGACGGATGTTTGCGCCAATTTACCTGCTTTGTTTGTGATGGTAGTGTTAGGGGGCGACCTATTGTTTTAGGTGGCCTCATTACCGCTATTCTTTGCTTCATTTTGGTTATACCCACGACATTAGCAATCTTTGTATTGGTCCATTGAGATTAGCATTGATTATATGACAAATGCTAAATGGCTAACCGTCGGTCTGGAACAATTTAGGTGGCTTCATTGCTAAGAAGAGTCTATCCTTCTTTACGACCTGCTCGACCCGCTTAGAGCTGGTGTGGGGTCGTACAGCCTTCCTACGGCTAATGGATTTATTTCTACATCCATTACGTTTCTTGTGTGTTAGTTCCTCATTAGTTGGTGATCTTGACTTTGACAACGTACTTATTGATATCCGATGACTTGTGGCAATTGCTATGATAGGCGTCCTTTTGTCGATTCTTGAGCCTCAAAGTGATTTTTTATTGATATACTATTATCCTCCTTAGCCATTGAGCCTAATGACTATTTCATGTTACTAAACCTCATTACATGCCCATGGCCCTTATTTTGATATTAATCCGAGCCTAGCTTGGGGAGCATCTGTCGAAGTTAGTATACGGAAATGGTTGCTATGAGTTAATTTGGGTAAAGATGATTGTATTTTGTAAGGTTCAAAGTTCGAGAAAAAGAAGAGAATAAGCGAAGTGAAATAAATGTGATTGTTGGATCGAAAGATGCAAAGAAAAAGAAAAGAAAGATCGAAAAAAAAAATGAACATAAGAACAAAGTCGAAATTCTTTCCTTCTATAATCGCTTGCAAGAAAAAAAATTCATTACTTGCTTGAGGATGGGTTTATTGAAAATTTTGTTGATTCATAGAGTTGGGACATTGTTATTGGTTGTGTTTTAGTTGATGCTTCTAGTGACTTTTTGCTTCCCATTCTTGGGTTTTTCCACCACATTTCCTATACATATTCCCTACCCTTACCTAAGCCCCATTACACTCTGAAAAAGTCCTCTTGAGCTTGTGTTTACATTGTTTATTGGATTGATGTGTAGTCGGTTTGTCGAGGTTAAAAAGTCGTTTGCTACTTGAGTCGACATGATTAGGATGAGTGGCATTATTACCTTTTTAAACACATGAGAGTGTGAGTGGGAAGGGTTGTTATGGTGGGGATGGTGAGTGATCGGGCACATCTTTTTGCACATCCACAAAAAAATGAGAGAAGAAGCGTTCCCCCTTGTGAGCACCATCTTAGTATTTGCATGATATGTGTAGTGACCTTGCTTGATTGTCTTTCTCGGTGATTGGTCATTGGCTTGATATAAAGGATTGATGATGATGCGCGCTTTCTTGATTGATTTTTGAGTCTACTAATATTTTAATTGCATTTTCTATGGGGTGAAACAATTGTATCTTGTAACTCATTTGTGTGGTTTTGTAGGAAAGCAAAAGGTTAGCTTGGGGGATTTTGATGTATCTATTTTATATAGATTATTTAACTCTACTCCTTTAGCTTTGATAGTTGATTTGAGCTCATTGGTCCTCGATTCTTGAGTTATTTGATATGTTTGGACTTGTTTAGTGTCTTAGATGTTTTGTGCGGTTTAAGCGTCTAGCACCCTCATTTGAGTTGCGAACGGAAGTCAACGGACTACTTATAGCCCATAGAAGATCCAAGAGATTGCACAAGTGATTCGGACAAGATTACACTAAAAAGAGCCAAAATCACTCAACTTGGGTCGGCCCAGGCGGTTTTACCCGGCAAGGGCGGGCCACAGAGGTTATCTTTTGCATATGAGATTTGTTCGCTGGTCGGCAGGGGCGAAGAAGAGGTGAAATTACGCTTGCGCGCCGGGCCGGGCGACTGCCGGTTGGCCAAGGCGGATTTCCTTCTTTGTCGTAGCTTTCTTAATCACCGTCGCTGAGGCCAAGGCGGTTTTTCTCGGGACGGGTTTCTTTGCTTTTGTAGCGGTTTTGTAAGAAAAGTATAAATAGGTTTTTGGTAATTCCGATTAGACTATCTTATTATCTCGTTTTTAGGGCTAAACACTTAGTTTCTCTCTCTCTAGTTTGTATTAACTCTTGCCCTTGAAGATTATAAAGATCATCGATTTTGGTTTTCATTATTCTTGAATCATTCGGTATTTTCTTTACTTTGTTTAATTTTATGAATTCTTTTACTTTGATTATGTTTTATTGAGTTTCTTATAATGAGTGAGTAGACTTTTTCTAGGGCTTAGAGAGGAAGCCATGTTTATACCTTTTTGATTGTGGTTTAAAGTTCTTCTTTATTTGGATTGAATTAGAATAATTCCTATTGATTTGTTATGCTTGTTTAATTCATGTAATTGCCTTGATATCATGAGTTATGTTTAGCTAATAAGAATTAGAATCGAAAGATCGTATTCATTAGAGGCTTGTTACAATAGGTAGATTTGATTATGTTGAGCGACGGAAATCTTGGCATATGTTAATCTAAGAGTTGTTAATGCCTGACCAAGGATTAACGAAATACTTTATTTATTCGAACCTCGATCCAGTATTGTCGAACTATGTTGTAGTGATTAAATTGGTATAAGCATGGTGGACCGATCGATTGCCCTAGGTTTTTTAATTATTTGATAAATTTCCATCTTTTTGTGTTATAGTTTATTCTAGTTTAGTTATTAATTCCTCAATCAATTTCCCCTCTTGAAGTAGTTAGATAATTGAGCATAAATACATAGAACTCGTCTCCATTTGGATCGACCCAGTATTTGCCGGTTTACCTTCAAACGGACACCGTGCGCTTCCGGTATATTTTTAAAACCCGTGGATTCTTCCGCATCCCGTGCTCCATTGCTGAGTAAGATTGATAGTCTTTTAGCCGGGTTTTTCGGTCAGATAAGGATTAAAGGGTCTTCATTGGAGTTGGAAACGTGAGGTTCTTCATCTCCCGAAAAGGGTATGGGAGGGGCTAGGACTTTGAAGCATTAAAGTATTTAATGAAGCTCCATTAGTTAAGAAAGTATTGGCGCATACTGGCCTCATCCTCAAGTTAATCTTTCTCTAAGTTCTTTCATCGCATCCAGCTCTCTCAAAGCTCCAGCGTTAACCATGTCGGGTAGTGACTCTTGGGGTCTCGAGATTCTGAAGGTGGCTTCTATTTTACAGCAACTTGTTATGTATGGAAAATAGGCGACGGGAAAGCAGATTATGTGATTAGGCACGGAGTGGGTCGAGGGTCGTGTCCTCGCGAAGATGATGTTTCTTTACAGAGAAGCTTCTAGTCTTAGAGTAGCACGATCTCGTCCTCCAGGGTCATGCGGGGTGGGATGTTGGAAGATCGACATTCTCTTTGTATTTTACCAGGTGCACGTCCAATTAAAGGTATTAAATTTGTGTATCATTTAGGCCCGGACGTGCTTTATTGGCCCTTCACGAACTTTGGTCAATACACAGGCATAGTGCGGTTACGCCTTTGTTTTTCAACTGGCTACAACAAGAAATCTATAGCATGACATCTCCAGATGATTCGAAGTTTTTGTACCATACGGAGTTTGAACATCATGCCCGAATGGAAATTATTTACATGGAAATTTGGCACAATGTTCGGTCTACGAATCATAATCTATTTCGAATAAATATAGGTGGTTCTCAGTCGTGCCCTATATGCTTAGATGATTAGAGGATTGCTGACATCTCTTGGTGATTGTCCCATTGCTACTTTGGCTTGGAGCCTCGGTCAGATAGGGCTCTTAATTACAACTCCTCCTAGCACATCCTTTCACAGGTGGCTAATGGCACATATTAATTGCATAAGCGTAGGGATGGTCTTAATGGAGATAGACTCCATATTTTGTTGGGACGTTATGGGCTATCCGGAGGACAAGAAATGCTCAAGTCTTTAGACGCATTCGTGTCACCGAGTAGTGGACTACGAGAGAAATCTTGAGTTAAGCCGGGGAGCATCATCACGCTTTGGTTCAACCACGACATAGTCCTAACAATTGTCCCTTTGGAGGGTGAAGGAGCCACCCATGTTTTATTATCGTCGATCTTTGGCCAACAAATGGGTGGTAAGACTGAAATGATCATCCAAATAGATGGCGCTTGGAAAAGTAACCAAAGGAGAGGGCTTCGGCTTGGGTAGCCAGTGTCCTTCGGCCTTGCGGCGCAATCATTTCCAAGGTATCAACATACATTTTATATCCGCAATCAGTGAGGCCGAGGCTTGTTGGCTTGCCCTAAAGTGGGCTCATTCTCTCTCACCATCACACGTTGTGCTTTTCCGCAGATTTGGAGTTGTTGGTTCACCATCCGCGCTTAACTCGTATCCAAGATCTATCCATTGACCATACTCTTGGGACATTCGAGCTCTTGGCCGAACTTTCATTTAGTGTAGCTTGGTGAAGGGTCGATTGAAGCCCAGTGGTTTTAGCGCTGATTTAGCTAGCGGTACTCACAATTTAACTTTAATTGTAGTAGTTTTTGATTCGGTATGATTTGCCGTTGTCAAAAAAAAAAAAAAAATTAAATAAAGTGGAGGTATGCGATATACCTCTTTGCGGATGTATTAAATATCATGCCTAATATAGCTCTTGTCCTACTTTAAGTTTGTATGTAGGAGTATGTGTTTCTCCATGCATTAATGTCTTTTAATTGTTTGACTCTCTTACATAGTTGTTCATCTCATTTATAATAGTTGGAAATTATTAAAACTTAAGTCTACTTGTATGGTAGTAACTTGTAAGGAACTCTTATTGAAGACCAAACACCTTCAAGAGGCTTATCTCAAAGGCACTCACAGATCCATAGTGATAATGTGTTATTAGATTGTATGTTTGCACCAACAAGGAATATACATGGTAAGTGATATAAAAGTGATAGTAGGAAGAGTAGTACATTAAAGTCATCAAAATGTAACTCTCAATAAGAGAGAAAATTAAGAGAAGGGGTATGATGTATCTAATCCCTTTTTATTGTCCTAGAATTATATATTTGTTATGCTTCTTTTGTGTGGCTCCACCAAGGCTAATGAAATATTAGGTCATCTTCTTCGCTTTTGTGTTCCAAATTATCGTGGTCATATGCGAACACACTCTCGATACTAAATCTCTAACATAGAAAGTGTCGGGAATTATATTGTAAACTACCAAAGGTCTCATATAAGATCAATTGATTAATCGATCAAATTCTTTAGTCCAACAATTTATGTACCACTTGTATGTCACTTAATTTTATTGGTTGGTATTTTCCTTGAAGCTAGTCAATTTTAGATAACAATAAGTGGCACACAAACTATAAAAAAATGGTATAGAAGATTGGAGTCATATGTACGATCCGACGTGATAAACATATTGATCAAAACATAAGCGAGCGAGATTTCAAGAAGGATGATGTCTACGATTATTGAAAAAACGAGAAAACATAGAAATTCTTGTCGAAGACTAGTTGAATATCCATATCCGGCTTCATCTCTATACAAGAATAGAAACTTAAGAGACCATCTATATCCTTCATGATACGAGATATTCATACAATCATACACATTATTTAGTAATGTGCATGATTGATGACTCCATATTAAGGAGCTTATTTAGCTAATTATGTGCAAACATTAATAAAGTGATGAATATGTCCTACACATGAGCCGGAGCAACACTCTTGCGGTGCTTCGGGCGAACAAATAATGCCCGATGGAGCACAGTGATCATGTGCTCCCATCGTTTTGGCTTAAGTCCGAAATCATTGCCTTCTCAACTTGTTTAAGTTCTATCAATGCTTTTATTTCCGCTGCGAGAAGTCCTTCACCCACCATTTCTCTCCTTGTGTCGGGTTGAACTTTTGCATCGAGGGCATTACCATAGTTGCAAAAAAATAAAGAGACAAATATCTAAGATCAAATTAATCGCGTCAAGACGTGTCAATGCTTGTAGTTGGGCCATAATTTATGTAATTGAATGTAATATTATTTGTTATATTCCCTGTTATAAAATTTGTCTAATTGTTAATATAATTCAATCTTGTAAAATGTGAGCTAATAAAGTTGGTAGACATATTAGTAGTAAACAAAATAGGAAGGAAATAAGTTAGATATAAACATGAAGAAAAGAATTAACTCCTATGACTTATACTACTGTGATCCTTCCATTAAAATTTATTTGGATTTTGTCAAATACTAGTATACTACCCCCCTCTGCTTTTATTTATTTATTTGTTACATTGTTTTTGCACTGCTTTAAAGACGATTTTTTTCAACTCTTAATATATTTTATTGCTTTTAAGTAAAAATTATAAAAATTTGATGTTACTGACTCTACACATCGAGATCGAATCCTAACAAAACCACACATGACTATAATTTTACTTATAAAAAATCCAAAATAGTCGGTTAAAATTAATATAAAATCGAAATGTAAGCAAATAAAAAAAAGCAAAAGGAAGTATATGATAAATCTCAAAAGATATTTTCCAAAACGGTAAGGTATAGGGTTCTAGTGGAAACTTTTTTTCATAAAGCGACATACTCTCTCCGTTTCATAATACTCCTTTTATACTTTCCATTATGGGAATTTCACATTACTTGCTACACTTCCTTTTTGGGCAATAAACTCTCTATCTCTCTCCTCTCACGTGGTCTCTTTTCTTTTTACTCTCTACCTCTCTCTCTCCAAAATTGCCTGGGAGTCCACTGAATTGGGAAGTGTAGCAAGTCAAAATTAAACTGGAGAAGTATATAATCCTCACTTTCATGACATTTTCAAAATTATCCACGATGTTGAATAAATAATCCCAATGTTTTGGGACCTTCCCATAATAATTTAAGGTTTTAACTTACGGTCTTTGCTAAGCTTTCTTGGCTTGGGGGGGGGAGCCTTCTTGCAAATAGTAGTATTATAGAAGTATTTCATTGTTTTTATTGATTTTTTGACACTATTTACATATAGTATTTTATTTTAATCTATTTGTATTATTTATAGGTAAGGAATAACATAATTGATAGTCGGATTTTGTCGGATCTATCTCATTATATCAATAAAATATCTACTTTTATAATATTAAGCTAATGATATATAATTAAAGATATTAATGTTTATAATTGTTTGTTGGCAACGTGTCCTTGTGATACAACTTAATTAAATTGATATAGTTAATAGAAGTATCATCTTTAACATGAAAAAACTTAAAGAAACAACTTATTTTGATAAACAAACCGATGCAGTGAGCACAAAAATGCGACGACAGCAAGTTTGAAGTAAGGACGACATGTTTGACTGATGTTTTTGAAAAAACTTTCTGAGTGATGATTCTAAGAATTAGCACTGCTAGCCACTACTTGCTTAATTATCTTATTTTCTTTGCTTCATTTACTTGATGCCGATGATCCTATTTATAACAAAAAATTTATCCAGATCTCTATCCTAATTCCTAAACGCATCATTTCTTGCACAGTGTTGATTAATAATCTCTATTACATGAAAGGGAGGGAAGAATTCGTTGGTATCTTTTGAATCGATTATTTTGCCCCCTTCCTTTTTAAATTACAAAAGGAATCTCAATACTAGCGAGGGTCAAACAAAGCCCACGGAAATTAATTTTCAACAATCACTCATAAATCACTTATATGAGGAAATTTTACAAATCACTCATAGGAATTGAGAAAATCACGTTGTAAAAATCACGCAAATCACTCAAATGATCGGAAACTTTACAAAACTAAAAATTAACTTACAAACTAAAACTTATATACTAGGACGTCAATACATACAAAAACATTCACAAAATCCACTTATAAATCATTGTTCTCAATAACCATTCACAATTACATACTCACAAAAATTACCCATAAACACAAATCGAGAAAAACATAAGATTTTGACGGTGATTTCACACATTCGTAGATCGGCGATTTGCGAACTTTCAAACAGTACATAATTCTTTTAATCTTTAAAGTTATTTCACATTAGTCAGACAATTATGTAGTTAAAAAATGGAGATAATATCAATTAGTTGAAAAGGGCTTTTATATAATTAGACTTAAATTTGATTCATTTGACACCGATGAAAAAGTTACAAATTTAGTTCTTTTTAAAAAATTCCAATATAAAATTTTTGCCCAAAAATTTTGCAATATATCCATGTTCGAAATAAATTTTGAAAAACAAAACAATATCAAACCTTTTAAGAAAATTTTGCAAAAATCCATTTTCAAGAAAAAAAAAAAATTACATTAATTTGTGAAAACCATTTAATGTGAAATCAAATTGTGTATGAAAAATTTAAAATTTCATTTCAAATATAATTGAAACTCAAAGTGTTAAAATTTAGAAAAGGAGAAAAATTAAAAATGACCATTTCATGCGAAATCGGATTGTGTATGAAAACTTAAAATTTCATTTCAAATATAATTGAAACTCAAAGTGTTAAAAATTTAGAAAATGAGAAAAATTAAAATGACCATTTCATGCAAAATCAGATTGTGTATGAAAAATTTAAATTTCATTTTAAATATAATTGAAACTCAAAGTGTGAACATTTAGAAAAGGAGAAAAATTAAAATGATGAAAATTTTTAAATATCAATTTGTGAAATCAAAATTTAGAAGTTAGACAAGGAAAAAAAACTGAAATTGTATTATACTTTTGAATCACAATTTTGGGATCATAGAGAAATTACTGAAATCCATGATTTAAGAAATTACCTTTCTTTGTTACAAAATCGACCCAATTAGATCTATGCTTGCTTGGAAACATCAATTGAAATGCTTGATTTTTGATGTTGTTCTTTGACGTTGACTTGAAAATCTACTTCGTTGGCAGTATTTCTTTGATGTTGTTTGCAAATTAGATTTACTGCTTAAGACTTGAAACGTCGATTTTGTTATTGTATATTGCATACTTGGATGAACCGGGTTCCTTCAAATATGAATTAGGTTCCTTCAAAATATAGGTTGTAGATTTGTAGTAAGAGGAGAGAGAATGAATAGTTAGAAAAGTACTAAAATTATACACTCGAGGAGAGAGAGAATAAATAGTTGGAGAAATGTTTTTGTTGGTCGATGGGTCTTCACTCTTCATCGATTTAAGTGGCAAATAAGATATGGACCAATTGCTCTCTAGGTTATCAAGCAAGATTTTTTTTAAAAAAATCCTCCTAAAGTCATCCAGAAGAATAAGTGCACAAGTTTTATTGCTCAAAATAAAAATAACCTAAACCAACCCATCATGATTCATTTGGATGGAATTTCAATCTATCACCTTAACTACTAACACATCATGTGGATAAAAAAAGAAACTACTCTTATCTAAATCAAAGAATTACTATCACAATTTTCCACTAACAAACCACTTTTCACCAATTATGTAAAAAAAAGTATATTGCAAGTTAAATTATAATATTATATTTATATGAAAAGAACACTACATAATTAATATGTGAAAACAAAATTTTTATAATGCTTATTTTTTTTTTGTGGGAAACAATCTTTTATAATTTTTCTCAACAACTTAAAACTTTACAACATATTGTATTTTTCACGAGAAATCAAAAACTATTATAAATTACAAAAATGAATAAAACCAAAAAAAAAGAACATGCGATATTTAGTAAGAACATCATACTGGATTATAAAAGAACATGCGCATATAAGACTTGGTAAACAAAACTATTCAAAATCACAAAAATGAATAACAACATAAAAAGAACATGGAAGCAATCTTATTCACAAAATCGAGGTGAACTTAAATACTAACTCATTTTAGGTTTGTTTACCACTTTTAGATTAGCTAAAAATATCGTACGCATCGCGCGCACAAAAGCGCTGCTTATTGTGAAGAGAAGTCAGTAGGTGGGAGATGGACCACAAATATTTACAAAAAAAAAAAAAGGCTTGACTACGTGTAATGAAGTGAGCAGTTAGTAAAAGAAAATTTGACACTATCAGTTTCAACTTCATAGTTTGTTAGAGATTAAACTTTATTTATCTAGTGGGTTAATGATCCATTATGAATAAACATTTAAAATTGATTATAATTCAGTATCATAAATTATTTTTTAACCTGTTGGTTTGCAGGTGGATTATCTACCCAAGCGAGTTTACCAAGCATTCTCCAATAGTTAGAATCCTCCAACTTTTGTTTATCTAAAAGTTGTCTTAATTTTGAGAGTCTCTGTCTAAAACGGTCCTTAGCTTCAACTTAATTAACGTGATGGGTTGGGATGATCATGCATGACACGTTAGACTTTTTTAAATTTCAACTCAATAAATAGAGATTATTAGTTGATTATTATGTGTTTCAATTAACTTATAAAAATTTTATTTTATTAAAGAACAATGTGAAAAAAGATTTTCAAAAGATGATACTTACTCTAAGCAATTCAAAATTTAAAAACTTTCAAAATAAACCCCATGATCATAATTAGAACCGATAGGATGAAATTTTCCTCAAAGAAAAGTGAGCCATGGAAATGTGGAATAGGCTATTAGGGTACGAAGAGGTGGGGACCTAGGGCACCTAGCTCGCTTTAATAATAGTCACCAGATTCACATGGTCTGCCTAATCTTGTTTTTTTGCTTTGGAGTTTGAACAGATTTTTTTTTACAAGAGTTTGAAGAGACATTGATGACTTTTGTTTCTTACGATGGCGGATTGATCCTACGCATACATATTTCTATTAGCTATGGTGTCTCCCAAAGGGATATACTATTTTACCCTCCTTTTTAAATTACAAAACCATTTTAACCAAAGCGAGCTTCAAAAAGTAACGGAAATAAAATTATAAAACAAAAATAGCATCCTTTTTCCGGCAAATTCTACAAAACAAAATCTTAAAATCACGTCATGGTTAGATAAACACACCTATAATCACTTCGTAATTAACGCCCAAAATCGCGATGTGGTTAGATAAACACACCTATTTAATTTAGCTTAGCGGTAAATATAAATTGAAGACTTATGTTGTCTTCTCAAACAAACAAAAACAAAACATTTGGTCAAGCAGTTTTTAGTTTCCTAACAACAACAAGATCCAAACAGAGGAGTGAGAAAGAGGGAAGCAGAGCATAACTAACAAGAATTCAAGAAACATCAACAACAACTGATGGGTTGAATCAACACCCGAGAGGGCGGCTTCTAGCATCGGCGACAGCACCGGGAAAAGATCTTGCAACGGTGACGGTGCGTCGTGATTGCAAAGCACGACATCAACGCAAACAGAGAGAGAGAAAATGGAATGGGATTCTTAGGATTTCCAAGAATTTTCAAGGGATTGTCCTTCTTGAGATAAGAAATCAACACTATATAATGCCGGACTCCCTGAAACTTTGCAGTTTGCATATAAGCATGTGGGAGATGTAAAGGTCTAAAGGAGAAACAGAGAAGTAGAAATTAAGAGATAAATTCTTTTTTTCATATAGAGTAGAAATGTAGAAGTGGCAATGTTTAAAGAGCTTAAGAGCCTAAGTCATCAAGTTGTCACGTGGCAAATGATAGATTATGAGTTTATGACATATTAGAAAAAGTTTATAATTTTTTTTTATTGTTGCTCTTTACATAATTTTCTTTTTGTTTATTGTTTGTTTTTACAGGTTATTTTATTATAATACACTTTTATTGTTCCTATTAGATGAGTCTATGATACTATGACAAGCAAAAAAATGACTCTCTTTCTCTCCAAATGAGAGGTGGAACTTCGTTGTCCGCAAACTAGATTTAAAAGTTGAAATGCTTTAAAATTATAAAATTTTGCAATATCGACTGACATATATATGCGTTTTTTTATATATCAAAATTTTGCAATATTGGACTCACCATATGCTTTTTTTATGATCTAACAAAAATTTGGATAGAACTACTATTGAATTTTACTCTACTAATGAAAGTATTGCTCGAGACCACCTAGAGGAAAACTATGCTTTGGAGCCTTATTGCTTATGTTCGTAATCACTCACAAGTCAACTAAAATCATGGAATTGCATAATTAAGTTATACAAATCACTCAAATGAGGAAACTTTACAAAAACTAAAAATTACTTCCAAATCACAGCCTAATACATTACAACATTAATACACATTCTCATAGCATTAAAATTCGGCTCTACAAATCACTCTGTTCTCAAGTAGCTAAGAATTGAAGAGGGAGAAAGATGAAAGAGGGAGGAAAGATGAGTGCTATATTTGTCTCTTTTTGTCATGGGACGCATGGGGGATGTTTAGGTTTTGACTTAAAAAGATTTGCTACTTCACGCTTATTCACTTTAAATTGTAATGCTAAATGATAGTGCTAATTGACTTAAAATTGTTATGCTACATGATAGTTGGTTGACTTAGATTTATCTTACTACTCTAAGTTGGTTCTATAATCTTTTATTGTTTTATATATCTCTCTTTATGCACGCTTATAAAATTATTTATAAGTGTAAACCTATCTAAAGCAAGCTGTACCAACCTTTATAATAGAGATTTTTTTGGATGAATGATTATTCTATCTAAATAATTTTTAAGAACTTTATAGCATTTTTTGCAAATGCACCAAGGAAAAAGGTTGCAATTTGGTTCCACAATGTTGATTACATATTTGGGGTTCTTGGGCTAATGAGTGTGCGTAAGATTTTCGGGAAATTAGTTAAAGTCAACAAAAAAAAGTAGGTAGAGATAGCAATTTCATTACTTATACTTATTTATTAAAGTGTTTTAAAATACTTGTTTGTGAGTATTTCAAAAATCTTATTCACAAAATTGAGGTGAACTTAGATATGCACTTTTGTTTTTAGTTTGTTTTACTATTGAGTACAGATATACCAAAATGTCGTCGCGCGCATCGCGTCCATAAAAAGCCAAGTACAAATATATTAAAAGGCGGTTCTTATCAAAAGAATCGGTCATTAGTACTTTTCTCAAACTTCTAATGCATATGCTTATGATCTCATTTAAAAATATGAACAATATGTAGTGCTTGGAACGAGCACATGACCTTGAAATGAAATGTGAGAGTTTAACCACCAAACAATTACAAATTTAATGTTTAATGTTTCAAAGTAAAATATAATAAAGTGTTATAATGATATATATAACTATTAAGATATAGACAAGCTTTTTTAATCTCTAACACTTTTATTAAAGTATACCTCAATTTGTTTGAAATTGATATTTTTATTCCCAATTCCTTCAGCATTTTTTTTTAAAAACAACTTATCATACATGGCATGCGTCCATTTTCAATTTCGCACTAGACAAAAATTAAGAAAAGCAAATGAAATCAACTATGAAATTTATGAACAATACTATATTTCATAATCGTATCCGACCCAAAATATTAGTAGTGATATACATGCGAGTTGTTTGCCCTATGTCGTACCTAACACACCTTTGGTAATACTCTTCTGATGGTGTTGAACGTACGAACTATCCTCCATTTGCATTTGTACTAAAAAGAATGTGTATAAAGAGAAATTCATTTTCCTCCATTTCTTTTAGTTTACTTACTTTATATTGGGGAAAAACAGAGAAATACAAAAAGTAAGAGAGAGAAACTAAAGGTGGGTTAAAATATTAAAAATTGGATGACATACGTTGAACAAGAGGAGAAAGTACATGAGACATATTAACAAGAATAAAAAAAAGCAAAATGTGTAGATTAAAAAAGATATATACGAAAAAAGTGTATATATTAAAAGAAAGGGAGGGATTATTTTTGGGGTGTTCTTTTGATGAGTTCAAAAATGGGTACAACATATTACACGATGTCTATTGTTACAAATACGGGTAGATCATGAGGGAGGATTTCTATAAATTGATGTTTAATTAATTAACTATTCTAGGAAAAGATTGTTGAATTGAATGAATGATAACTAATGCTAAAATAAACTAAATTAAATATGGATATAATTACATAATTAATGCCTAGGGCATTAGACCGATCCACCATGTTTTACCAATTCAATCAATACAATTCAACAATACTTGGATTAATATTGAGGGATGCGTAATTAGAGTCTTTTACTAATCCTACATTCGGGTCTCAACACTCTTAATTAGATCAACATATGCATGCGGTACGTTAACAAAATTAGATCTACTAATTGTAACAAGCCTCTAATGGTACGATCTTCCGATTCTAACCCTTATTAGCTAAATGATAACCCATGATATTGCGCAATTACATGAATTAAATAATAATAATAAATCAATTGAAATTATTCTATTAACCCCAAACATTGAAGAACTTTAAATCATAATCAAAGAGGTATAAACATGGCTTAATTACCTCACTTAGCCCTAGAAATGGACTACTCATAATAATAAAAAACATAATAATCATAATCAAAGTGTAGAGTTCATGAAATTAAACTAAGTAAGAAAGAATACCGAACAATCGAGGTGTTTGAAAAAACTATGAAATTAGGCATCCCGAGAAATTACCCCATCATCGGGCAACTCCGTCCGGTGGGACGACGATGATTTTTTCTACGAACTTAAGCCAACATTGCCAGGTCAGGCGCACAAGCATATTTCTTCGGCTTTTAGAGCGCCTCTCGTCACACCCGAGGCATATTTCTTCAGCTTTTATGGTCACGTGGGCTCTCTTAATTAATTTTAGATTTATATACAATATTAAAGACTTATAGAAAAAGGATTTTGGTTAAAGTTTTAAGTGTTAAGGTTTGGAACAACTGTTTAATGAATTGTAGGGTATAAAAAAGTTAAAAAAAAATCATATCATATATAATGGCTTGTAAATACGATTTCTTTTGGGTTCTAAGTAGTAATGTTATGTAAATTGAGTAATTGATATATTACTACTCAATATATGTTTTAGGTACCCGATTCGTAGAAGGAAAATTTTAGTGCGTAGTTATGTGGAAAACACGCTTCGAGGTACGTATTAGTAGTATGTATTACTAATGGTGTTAGGGTCATAGTTAGTATGCTTAGTTATCTATTTCGAGCATAATGCAATTTAGAATCATGATTGGGGAACGGAAATTGTGTGTTATGATGTGGTAGTACTTATAATACATATGATTATATGATTTTATTTCTAGAAAGTATTGCCATTATTTTATTGTCCGTGAATTAGTAATTTTTATTATTAGTGGACATATTATTTTATATTAGCATGATTGTTTGAGTTAGTATCATGATTAGTGTTGGTTATGAGTTTATTTTATCAACCTATTCATATTGAAAGGGGAAAAAGTTTGCAAGATTTAAGAGTCTTTTGTGACTAGCTATTTCAAGTTATCTTTATTGTTGAACAAGGTTCAATTATTTAGGGAGACTTTTAAGTCCCTAATTCAAGGTTTAAAGGTTTAATAAAGGTGTGTGTTATTATATGTGACCACTCTTCATTATTAATATAAAAAACAAATGATATGTGTTCATATTTGTTATTATTTTATCATATGGTTGGTTTGATAAAAATTATTGAACACTTAAAGAGAAAGAGAATGGCATGAAAACTCATAGGATGGATCCCTTATCGAGTATTGAACGGGGGGAGAAGTAGTCTTTGAACTACCTTCTCCTATCATATTAACATTTATGACTATACAATTAATTATTTTTTTAATAATCGAGTTAGATAATTTATCTAAGCTTCCGAGTAAAGTTAGTCGAGGACACTTCTCGGAGGTATGATCATACTCGATTTTCAAGATTTATCACTAAAGGCATCGATGACGCTTTTAGCTATTCAAGGTTTAGTAGCTCGTATGATTCCAAAGTCGAGGATGGTGCATGTTCCATGCCACATCATTATTAATAAAAGTTATGTAGTCATTTGTTTATTAATTCCTAATAAGTCAATCATGATATGTTGTTTACAATTTTCTAGTACTATATTTAGGATCTATATTCTATTAATGTGGTTAAATGCATACATAACATTAGCTTACTTGTTCTTTTGTGTGTTTGTGTAGACACATAATCGTGTCTCCATTTAAGGATCCATGACATTAGTTGGCGCGACCCAACGGAAGAGCAATTTAAGGAACCAATCAAAAATGTATTTTTAAATGATATTCTAAAGCCCCAGCATTGGTTTTTCATGATGACTAATTGTATTTTAAGCCCATAAAATGTTTCAAGTCCATTTTAAAAGCCCAATCAAATATGTATTATTTTAATAAATATTTTACATAATCATTTTTATAAACAAATCAGATTTTTAATCCGTAAAATTTCAATCTCCTGGGAATTTTAGGGGATAGAAAAAGGTATCCTTCGAAAGACGCGCAACGGAATATGCTCGAATATTCCGAATATGCGCCGGACACAGGGATGGCGCTCAGCGCGCCGCGCCCAGTCCGGCGCATAGGCTAGAACGCATCGGGGCGAGCCAATCGAACGCCGACACGTAGATTTCGTGACTCATACGAGTCCTGCGTCGACGCAAGTCATGTGTGAGACGCAACTTTCTTTTCTATCTTTTCAAAACGCGTTTACACGTGCCTAAACCCGGCAATGGGTTGGGCTGCATCGAGCACACCGGTGTGCGTCTGACGCGTGGCATTGCTCTGCCACGAGGCTGCGTGCGGCGCAAGGTTTTGCGTGAGGCGCAAGGTTTCTTTCTCCATAAATACCCGAATGTCCCGAATTACGGACGAATTTTGAAATTATTTTTTTCACACACAAAATTCTCTCGAATACTCCAAAGCATACTTCGAACACTCGAATACTCAAATACTTTCAATCAATTCTTCATCCTTTGCGTTCTTGGTTCCACGATTGCTCACTTTAAAGATCATTGCGCTCCTCAATCTAAGCCGCATAGGTATAATCCCGATGATCCTTAAATCAATTATTTTTATATTGAAGTTACTAACAATTTCTGTCATGATGTAGATCTTTAGGTAATAATCACTCTGCCTGTATATTCTAACCTCTTTTTCTTTCTTTTATTTATTTTTTCATATTATCATACTTGGCCACGATCATTATATGCATGCTATTATGATTGTCTAGTTTTAATGCTTTTATCACCCCATATTATTTTTGTTAATCAAAGACCTAAAGAACTGTTCTAACATTAATCGATTAATTTGGACAACTCCGCTAGGAACCTTGTAAAATGATTGCATAATAACTTGTCACTAAAAATTAGTCTTTTTATGTGTTTCTAGAACCGATTTAGACTAAATATTTTTAGGGTGTTTAAAACATTATTTGATTATTCTTTAGCATAAATTGAGATGAATCGATATTTAGTAGAGGCCAACTTTGGGCAAATGTGGTTCATTATGACTATATTCGTACCCTCGCACTTGAACTCAATCTTTGGTTCACTTAACCATCTATGGAGTCGGGACGGGGAAATCTACATTGGATAATTTGTCCCTATGATTTTCCCATATCCAATTAGGTTTATGATTCTTCCTAAAAAGAATTGTTGGCTGCTTTAGCTTCTTTCAATACAAAACAATTTTAAATAAAACATTAACGGTGGCTTAGTCAAATCTAATACGAGCTCACTCTGCGTAGGCGAAATAAAAACACGCCAACAATTTGGCGACTCCACAGGGATGATTTTAAGAAAATTAATTTTTTTTAAATGAGTGGGTGAAACTTTAAAAATACGATTCATTCTTATTTTATGCCTTTGAATAATATACGGTTTGCATATGCATGACTCTTGTTCGGCCACCATAAGGACAATCTACCTTGCCTAATTAGCACATGTTCTATGTGTGAGGTCACCCAGGGGTTTGCGCTTTGTCCTTCCAAAAAACTTCTGACGATAGTGTTGGATCTTAGTTACAAGCAAACCTACCCCTGACCACGGCATTGTTCTCTTGTTCCTGACTTGAGATCGGAGTGCGTCTTACACGTGGCCATCTCTTTAGCGGGGTGCGGGCGTGGGATCCAATCTCTTAGTCATGGACCCTTTTAGAAGCGAACCCTAAACCCGACCAATAGTTTTGAACATAGAAACCGAACTATATGTTGGAACTTTTTGCATCCATGTTATATGACATTTCTTCGTGATTGCAATTTTTTGCTGCTATTATTTTGTCAAAGCGTCATTATTATACGTCCTTAAAACCGCGTCTAATAAACAAGCAATTTTTCATAAATCGGCTAAACGTGTCGGGGAGTAGTGCGCCTAGCGCGCCACTCATGCGCCAGAGCGCAAGGTTGTGCGCCGCGCGCAGCTTTGGCTGCATTGCATGCATACGTGCATCGCACGCTTTTAATTTAGTAGTCGTAATTGCGATCCTACATTGGTCTTATGTTTGTTTATGCATTCGCGTAATACACGGTCATTCTAGGAGTCTCACCTAATTCAAAAGGAGTATTTTCATGCAAGGTCAAGTCTGTCACAAAAATGCATCTAAAGGGTCATTGTAGAGTTAGAGTTATCATGCATGTCTACCTCTTCCCATCTTTCTCCACCTTTGTTCGGTTAATCTTCCCTATCAAGTCTATCCTACCATATTCAATCAATTTCAAAAAATTACATTTTTTCAAAATCAATCCTACGCCTCCTTATATTCTACCCCTTTTCAAAAACATTTCCTATTCATCATCATACCCACGACATTTCAAAAAAAAAATATTTTTCGAAATTAATCCATCATCTTTTTCCTAATAAAAGATAAAAATAAGGGGTTCCTTTCAAAAATGAATTTCAAAAAAATTCTAAGCCCGTTCAAGCACCTTGAATTCGATCAAACAACTCATTCGATTCATCTTGCATTCATTCTAGGCCGATATGCATTAGAGTCCATTTTGCATTCATATTAGGTCCGTCTAATTTGCATTAGTCCCGTGCGTTCATATTAGGTTAGCTAGCGTTAGAGTCCATCTTAGGCCCATATAAGTCTAGTTCATATCAAAATCTAAGCCCATTTGCATTTTTATGTGAACCTTAGTCTAAGTCTAATCCCGGTCTATTCCATTATAAGTCCAATCTAGTCCATCTCCGATGTCAAGCCCATGTGCATCTCCCGGTCTAAGTAAGCCTATATGTCAATTCATATTCTAGGTTAGTTTGCATCTCCATGTAAGCCCAGTGGGTCTTCGGACTATAAAAGTCAGTTCATCCTTTATAGTCTGCACCTTGCTCACCAGTAAGTTCAAGGTCTAGCATTCCTTAAGTCTATAGGCTATTGTTGTGTCTAGCACGCTTGCTCACCCGTAAATTAAGGTCCTAGCATTCTTTAAGTATAGGCAAATTTTGTGCTTAGCACCTTGCTCACTAGTAAGTTCAAGGTCTAGCATTCCTTAAGTCCATAGGCGATTTTTGAGTCCATCTTTTTAGTTTAATGTAAGTTTCGAAGTCCTAGTTGTCTAGCACCTTTTTCACCCAAGTAAGTTCAAATTCTAGTTGCTTAGCTTGCTTGTAAGTTAAGAGTTTGGTCTGTTATTGTCCGACCTTCCTTAATGTCTAGCCTACTTGCTCACTAGTAAATTCAAAGTCAGCATTCCATAAGTCCACATAAGCAATTTTTGAGTCTAGCCTACTCGGTCTAATGTAAGTTTAGAAGTCTAGCCGTCAACTTGCTTGCCTTCCGTAAGTTCAAAGTCTAGTTGCCCTGGCTACCTTGCCTTAAGTTAAGAGTCTAGTCTCCCTTATTGTCCGATCTTCCTAAAAAGTCTAGTTATACAGCATTGCTGCTCACTGTAAGTTCAAAGTCCTAGTTGCCTAGCTGCTTGCCTTAAGTTAAGAGTCTAGTCTCTCTTAAACCCCGATCGTGGAGTCCAGCTTTGCTTGCATAGTCGGTCCGGTCCATATACGCATTTGCATATAGTTGGGCCCGTGTCTCCATCATGGTCGAGTCCATACTAGTCCCAAAACCCATTTCCATTTCCATTTCAAAATCATTTTCCATAATCATAGCCATTTCTATTTCATTTTTCATTTCCTTTTCCACTTTCATTTTCATTTCTCATCTCTCGTCTCTCGTCTCTCATCTCTCATCTCCATTTCCATTTCTCCATCCTCAATTTCATTTCTCATTTCGAAAACATTGTTTCTTAAAATTTGCAAGATCCACTCGATTCGTTTATGATCGATCGAGAGATTATAACTTAGGAATGCCTAAAGGAGGAACAAATGTGAGCCCTAATCTAAAGCTCATCAATCGCCTTATCACCACTGACTTCATTTAAAGTCGTGAAGAATACTTTTGACCGCCTTCCATGATAGAGGCGCGATCACTTCCATAGGGTCCACCGCCTTCACAATAGGCGCGATCACTTCCATGGGGCGACTCCAAACCACACGCTGAAACGAAAATTCAAAGGTGCAACCTACATTTGTACGGCAAATTTCAACGGAATAATGAACATATGACATCTAGTGTTGGATCCTACAAATGCATTTAAAACATGGTCGATAACAACTGAGACTTCTATTGCTTACTACAACGAGAATCGGCATCACCGGTAACCTTTTGCGCGGTGCATCGACAATTCAAAGGGCGTAGTCTTTTATTTACGGTTTCCTAGGATGAGTTAGAGAGGCCTTACTCGAGCCATTTACGTCCTTTCTCGTAGAGTTACATGTCACTTTAGGACTTCATCTATTATAGCCTTTTCATTTTCATTTTATTTTATTTTCATTTTCATTGGCCTTTCATCATTTTATTTATGCTTCTAATTCAATGATGAAACTTAAATCACCTAATGAACTTGTTTAATAATAACAAAAGAGATGCGAAATAAAAAAAAAAAAAAGAGGACATCTTGTGGATCGGGAGTTATTCCCCTCTCCACTTCCATTACCTTTCATAAGTCATCCTCGTGCAAGCCTAAGGAAAAACAAAAAATCCTATAAACCATCATCTCCCATGATACTTAGCCAAATAATCCCCTCCGTTAACCAAGCTCCACAAATATCCTTGACCCCTTCCAATACCCTAAACCAAACTCGTGTGCAAGCCTGCTACATTACAAAAAGTATCAATGCTAGGCAAAAACAAAAAGTGAAGAAATTCAAAGTGCGAAAAAAAAACAAAAGCAAAAGAATGCACATGACAAAAAAGAAAAATGCAAAAAAAAAAAAAAAAAAAAAAAGAGAGAAAGAGTCAAAGGCAAAGAAATAAAAAGTGACTAGGGGCTTGCACACAAGTTCCTACCCCTCATTCAAATCCCTTGATTCATTTAATCCATACAATTCAAATCCACCGATCCTCCATTCGTCGAACCAATTAAACCTTCATCTAAGCTTCGAGCCTTAAACCCTTTAATCTTTCATCGACCTTAACTCCTTTTTCAAGGTATGTCCAAGCCCGCTAGGTTGAAAACCTGAAGGGCGACCTAGGGAAAAAGTTAGGGCACATAAAAACAATAATAAAAAAAAAAGAAATCGGACCCAAAGCTACGAATGGTTACGATTCGCAGATACGTAGGAATCCTCATCTCGAGTGTCAAGGCCGCTTCAACAGAATAAAATTAGTCGAGGTCTAATGATTTGACTTTCTAGAGCATAATCTCTTTCCAGATCCAGACATAGACTAAGTACGAACCTAGCCTCGTTAAAGCCTTTTCCCTTTACATTTATTTGAGTCACAAATTTAAACTTTTTTTTTTTCAATCTAAGCTCTCCTTGAACACTGAAGGACTCTCAGACAATTCCATGGTTTACGGCGATATTTGACTTTGCCTAATCATCTTCCCAAAGAAGAATCCCCGATTACAATCCAGCGATAACTTTCAATGTTGAGACATAACAACTACATTGCGATATCGGGTCAGTACATTTCAATCGAGGCTCGTACCTAATTAAGGAAGCTCACCCCGAAGTGGGGGCTTCCTATGTGTGGTGCTTCCTCCAATTAAATCAAACTTCCGAAGAGTTGTAATTCGCGGACCTCGTTTACGAACCCCAATCATTTACTAAAAGCGATTTTCGAAAAACATTCAATCTATTTCTAATCATTCTATCATTCTATACATCTTGGCCTTGTATCGACCTTGCATTGCATCTTTGCAAAACCCCGACCTTGCATTGCATTTCATACATTCTAGTCTGCATAACCACGACCTTGCATGACGTGTCACCCTTTAGCTTTGCATAACCTTAATCCTTACATTGCGTCTCATGCATCCATAAGAGTCTAAGTTTGCATTATTGCATCACTATGTGCTTATGTGAGTTGTTTGCACCTATTCGCTAACATCTTCTTCTACGGAGTAATCAGTTGCTTGTAGTTATTGTCCGTATACTAACTTTGTTTTGCGAGAGGCAGGCGTATATAGATCATTTCTGAGAGCGTTTAGAATCGTTTTAGATCCCGACAAGTATACTTTGACTTTCGGTTTCTGAACCTCGGTCGAAGTGGGGGCTTCTATAGACACATAATCGTGTCTCCCTATTTAAGGATCCAATGATGAAACATACCGCGGCATTAGTTGGTGCGACCTAACGGAAGAGAAATTTAAGGAACCCGATCCAAAATGTGTTTTGAAATGATATTCTAAAGTCGATTAATTGTTCATGATGATTAATTGTATTTTAAGCCCATAAAATGTTTTAAGTCCATTTTAAAAGCCCGATCAAATATTTATTATTTTTAATAAATATTTTTCATAATCATTTTTATAAACAAATCGATTTTTAATCAGTAAAATTAATCTCAGAAATTTTAGGGATAGAAAAGGGTATCTTCGAAAGACGCGCAACGAAATATGCTCGGAATATTCCTTATGCGCCGGACGCGGGGAGGCTGCGCTCGCGCCACGTGCGTCCGCCGCATAGCGAAGCATCGGGCGAGCCAATGAGCGCGACACGTAGATTTCGTGACTCGTACGAGTCTGCGTCGCGTAAATCACGTGTGAGACCAACTTTCTTTTCTATCTTTTCAAAACGCTTTTACACGTGCGTAAACATGATTGGGTACGTTCGGGCGGGCGCAATGTGCGCCGACGCGTGGCGTGCGCTACCACGTAGGCTGCGCCTGGCGCAAGTTTGCGTGAGCGTAAGAGTTTCTTTTCTCTATAAATACTGTAATGTCCCGAATTACGGACGGCTTTTTTGAAATTATTTTTTTCACGCACAAAAATTCTCTCGAATACTCGAAACATACTTCGAACACTCAAATACTCAAATACTTTCAATCAATTCTTCGTCCACTGCGTTCTTGGTTCCACGATTGCTCCGCCTAAAGATCGTTGCGCTCCTCGATCTAAAGCGCATAGGTATAATCCGGATGATCCTTGAATCAATTATTTTTATATTGAAGTTACTAACAATTTCTGTCATGATGTAGATCTTTAAGTAATAATCGCTCTGCTTTGTATTTTCTAACCTCTTTTCAATTTCTTTTTATTTATTTTCATATTATCATGCTTGCACGATCATTATATGCATGCTATTATGATTGTCTAGTTTTAATGCTTTTATCACCCACATGTTATTTTGTTAATCAAAGACCTAAGAAGTTGTTCTAACATTAATCGGATTAATTTGGACAACACTTTAGGAACAGTGTAAAATGATTGCATAATAACTTGTCACTAAAAATTAGTCTTTTATGTGTTTCTTGAACCAATTTAGACTAAATATTTTTAGGGTGTTTAAAACATTATTTGATTATTTTGGCATAAATTCTACAATGAATCGATATTTAGTTGAGGCCGACTTTGGGCGAATGTGGTTCATTATGACTATATTCGTACCCTCGCCCGAACTCAATCTTTGGTTCACTTTGACCATCTATGGAGTCGAGACAGGGGAAATCTACATTGGATAATATGTCCCTATGATTTTCCCATATCCAATTAGGTTTATGATTCTTCCTAAAAAGAAATGTTGGCGACTTCTTTCAATACAAAATAATTTTCAATAAAACCTTAACGATTGGGGTAGTCGAATCTAATCCGCGCTCGCACCGCGTAGGGAGAAAAACACGCCTCGGTTTGGTTGCATGTTACGTAATGATCCATAATTTCTTATAAATTATGGGGAGCAAGATAGTAACAAGTTTTCCGATTCATGCATGGGAGTTACCGTTGGAGTTGGATTTCTTATTTCTATCGGACATTGTATTTTATTTCTTTCTTTTTATGTTTGGAATTTTGGATTTATGAGATTTTTTTAATAAGGGGCCTTAAAGGGTTTCCAACTTGTAGTTTAATTATTTTGGTTAAAGTCTTCCTTGTGTTATTTTCAAAGGTTGGCAAGTTTGATTTTTAAATTATTATTGACCATATGTGTATCATCATGGCGGTAACACCTTTAGATTCCTCTAGTTTGGTTATATGGTATTTATTATAGTAGGGAGGAATTTGGGGTGTTACACTCTCACCAGATCAGCGGGCAAATGCGCACTGGTCGAGGCTAACCTTGCCGATCGGACCAGCTGTCCAGTCGAACGGCAAGCATTTTTCGGCTTTCGACATCAATTATTCTTCCTAGCCACTTGTAAGACTTCCAGGATCTGCTATGAGCCACAAGTGAGCATTGGACTTCTACATCCATGACTAGCTAGATTAAAACATGAAATGCATAATCTACACAATAAAACACGAGAGGAACAAAATCAAGCCCACCCATATCAAATCACACACATACGAGCTCAAAGAGCTCGAAAGCAGTACTAAATTGCTAAGGAAGCGGGGCTAAAAACTCTATGTAAAATAGCCAAATCATTTCTTCACTGAAAAATAAGGTTTAAGTCTCTTCCCCCTATTGAACTATTCACATGGTTTGCTATCTTTGGTAAACCTAATACCAAGGTGAAATTGGCTCATCTTGACATCATTAAAACTTACGGAGCAAATTGTGTATTATTATGCAATTCCTCACCTAAATGCAACAACCACTTACTCCTCCATTGCCCTTTATCTTAAAAACTTTGGAATTCGTGGATAAATCTTTTGGGGCTTCATTGGGTCTTCCCTTATTCCATTAGAGAGGCCTTTGATCAATGGCACTTCCCGTATCATAGTGGCTTCTTCAAGAAAGTATGGACAACAACATGTTAGAGTTGTATGTGTGTAGCGGAAGCAAATTAAAGATGTAGAGATTGAGAAAAATATATAGAGTTGGAAATATGTGGCAATAAAAGTAGTAAGGGTAGGCACACAATATTTAGCATTGAGAAAAAATCTTCAAATAGAGGCAAAAAACCCATGAACAATGAGTATTGAAATCCACTTTAATTTATGAAAATAGGAGAGTATGAGAACCCTTTATAGGGGTGAGTAATTCAATAACTCTCACTATAGTAAGAAACTCTCGAAGGTGTAATACAAAGGATAGTAAATTAGTGAATATGTGTATTATATTCTCAGGCATTTATAATCTTAGAGAGCCGAACCTCCATGATGGAGCTAATAACAAAACCTACATTGTAGGTAATTCTCTCTAAGTGAAGAGGGACCGAGAAGTGTATTTGACGGTAGGGAGCATGGAAACATTGGAGGATTGTGGGTGGATTACCCAAAATGTTTCCCAAACTCTTGTATTCGTAGTTGAGTAAGATGGTGCACTTAAGTCGGCAAAATGATACAAAAACATCCCGAAAATATGAGGCCTTTCTTTAATTAATCCCCCGAGGTGTCATGTGTTCAATGTGATGATTTCTCTAGAAATCATGATATCAACTAAGACTTGTAGATATTTCTAGAAAATGAAGAATGTAATATGCACTTAGTATGAACTTACAGAAATGGGCTTGAGGAATTTGGGCCACTAAACCTAACACAACCTTCTTCACTATTGTGTGGACCATTTTAAAGGAGAGGAATGCGACTTCTTCCGTAACAAAATAAGTCCGACAAATGATTTTTTACACATCACAAATAATACTCATTTGTTGCAGTTATTATGTTATGGAGGAAGTAGAATTTTTGAAAAATTTCATGCTCAACACCACAACTTCAAGACTATGTCCTACTTAGATCGAGCTGGTACGGTGGATAAAAGTTTGAGGGATACTTTCCCTTATGGTACGGATCACATAATACGGTTCACCAAAAAAAAAAACGGAATCCTTCATGCCTTGATGGAGCTCACGGTCACTTCCTGTGCTTCCTCATACATCATCCCATCCATCTACAGTTTGGAACCCTCTACATTTTTTGAAATGGAATGTAGATGCATAAGTTCACTCTCTTCACCTACAATCAGGGGCGGATTTACTATGGGTTCACTGGGTTCGGGTGAACCCAGTGATTTTTTGGAAAAAAATTGCCCGTTTTTTTTTTTTTTAAATAAAAAATATTTTAGTTAGTTGATATAAACAATTTGCGTGGAATATGAAGCATGAAAGTAGCGGGGGTCGAGTTGGTTTTGATCTCTATGAAACTCATTGAGTGTGCGCGCGGGTTGGGGTTCGGCCCGGCCAAACCAAAATACCAGCTTTTTTTTGCCTTTCCTCCTCTTTTATCTAAATTAGCTAAACATAAAGCGAAAAGCCCAAATTGCTCGATGCTCTTTGCCTCCAAACTTTGGCGTACAAGTCCTTGACGGCTCGTTGCACTCGATCCACTCCCACCGCGGCACGGTGACGGCCAAAGGTAACTTTTATTTCTTCAATTTTAAATATGAATTTCAACCATGGATGCTCGGAGAGCTCTTCTCGATAAATTATTGGGCGCAGTAATCTAATCATTGATTCCTTTTTAGCTTCAATTTCTTCTTTGCATTTTTGATGATTTACCCATGTATATTTGTTGAAATGCTTGTGTGAAACTTGAATTTTTCTTTCTTTTTGGTGATTTAGGGTTTGTATAAGGGATATGGAAATATGGAATTATGGGTATTGTCTTGAAAATTAAAATTGCAATGTCGATTGAGACATTGAGTTAATGACAATATTTGATCTTTGTTTGAGTTGATAATCTTGAGTTGATAATCCGACTTGATCCTTTTGTGAAACCATGTTGTGTATGTATTGAACTGGTAAAGTTTGTATGAATAGTTTTGTTGGAGCTTGTAGGGTTGAAGTGTCTTGCTACTATTGTTTTTAATATGCTTAGGGAGAAACTACAACATGGCGAGATATCTTGAGTCAGTCTGGGTCGCCTAATAGGCCATCAACTTTATACTTTACCTTAAAATCCATATCCAAATTCATGCTTTCATGTTGTTTCTATTGGTTGAATGAATGAATTGTGGATTGTGCCAATTATGGAGTGAATTGTGGTATGTGGAGTTTAGAATATGCATTGAAATGATTGAATTGGTGAATGAATGAATGTAGTCTTGAATTGTGGAGTTGTTACTTGTTAGTTACTTTGATTGAACTTTAAAGGTCATGGAGTTGAAATTTCTTGCTTGGGTAGATTATGAAAGGTTTAGAATTATTTTGGAAAGATCATGCGGAAACAAGTCACAAAAATCATCCGCTTGCTCTTCCCCTAGTTCAAGAGAACATTTAAACCCAATACAAGAAGGTGAAATTCGTGATAATGAACCCTAACATCTAAGTGAATGGATGTATTTTTTTTTTTCGGCTCCGAACCCATAGGGTCGGAATCCCGGATACGCCCTGCCTGCAATCCTCAATTGGTGGAGTACCATGATTCCAATGGAAATTTTTGTGCATGTTCTCCGGCCCTATTCCTGTTATGGAAATTAATCAAGCCAAAGTTTTTGCAATACATCGAGCTATCACAATATCTTTGGTTGTGATCACATCAAACACTCAAATATCATTTTGAATCAGAGCTCGAAAAATGCGGTTCAATGTTGTAATGCTCAAAGTGGGGGTCCGCGGAACTTAAAGTTCATTCTTAACTTCATACACAATGCATCGGTGATCGATCGTGATCCGAAAATTGTATACAAAGGAAGAGGCTCTAACGTCGTGGCTAATACTTTGGCAAAACAAGGGTATTGAAGGGAGATGAAGCTTTAGCTTAGTTGTAATACCTTTATTATCTTGTTAGGAGTTTCATCTCATCTTTGTATGAAGTGGCCGTAGTAATCGGATGTATGGTGATGATGTTGTAGAAGTCTTTTTGGACTCCTAATATTCTTTGTAACTTCATTGCAATTTGCCAAGATTTTAATGGAAAATCTCCAAATTATATATAAAAAATTATGTGTAAATATAAGGTAAAATCGGGATCGATTAAGTACAATCCAAGTCTAATAAATTTAGTTCGGATAGGTTCACGTGAAGAGAACAGTATGATATAATCTCGTTTATGAAAATGGTTGATAATATCACTATTAAGTACCAATTGAACAAGTTTTAGAAATTTGTTTTTAAAAAATTGGTAACAATATAAAATTGGAAAAATTGTCAAGAAAAATCCGAAGTTTGAGGTGTCTTCCCAAAATAATCCCAAATTTGTACACGTCTTCCCAAATTGGTCCATTCAACCCGTTAAGCCGTCGAGCAAGTGAGCTATGTGATTTAAACTTGAAATAAATGAAAAAAAAAATTGTTTCCCTCCATTAGTTGTAATTGAATTAACATTTTTTTCTTCTTCTGGCGTCACTTTGTCTCTCTATGACTCTATTCTTAGCTACCCTTACTTTCTCCGAAATGTTCCCTGTTAGCGGTAGTGTGCTGCCAATGGATAGAAGCTAGGCAAATTAAAGCTCAGAGTAAATCACAATTTATCCCGGACATAATCACAGGCTACACCAAAGTTATGGAGATGCTTCTAGTCCTTCCACAACATATAGGTCCTCGGTATACTCTTTCGATTACCGGAAAATTCGATAGGGAAAACCTCAGAATTTCGTGCGTATCGACGCCATTAAATATCTTCTTTCGGAACCCCTATTTATCAAACTCACCTCGGAAATGGTACATGGAAGCGAGCTGCGAGTTCTCCATATTAATAGGCAATAGAATATGTCAATATTCTATTATTGTATATAATTGATTTGTAATTATTTGTAATTATCTTGCTTCCTAAATTAGTCTAGCAATAGGTTGTATATAAAGGATTTTCTAATGAATGAGAAAATCACGGCAAATAATTATCTCGCATGGTATCGATAGTCTAGGTTAATTCATCTCAACCTACATCTCTCTTCCGCCTCCCTCTTCTTCTTCCTTCTATTGATGGCCATCATCTTCCATGTTGAATCTCGAAAATTCACCCTGCTACTCTAGTCACAAACATCAAACAACACATCCCCGTTGTTCTCGATTATCTTTGGCGCGAGTATAATAAGCTGGTCGACCCTTTTCAAACTTCATTGCGGTGCGTATTTGGTCATCGATCATATTACTTCCGTTGACGAAAAGGCTCAGGTTACGAATCCTTCGAGTTAGCTTTGTGGCAAAGACTTGATGACATTGTTAGACAATGGATATACGGGACTATTTCTAATGATCTCCTTAATTCCATTCTTGATGCCGACTGATCGAGCCATTGATACATGGAATCGTCTTGAGCAATTTTTTCATAGCAACAAGTCCGCTCGAGCATTAAACCTTGATTCGCAATTTACAAACACCGAGGCTAGAACACTTTGATGGCGTGAAATCTTCCTGTACTCGCCTCAAAACACTTGCGATAGTTTGAAGAATGTTGGTGACAAGGTGTCGGACAATAGAATGGCACTTGATTGTTGAAGGGGCTTTCGGATGAATCTACGAGATTTCCGTACTTCGTACGTCATCTCGAGCCCACCTGCCGTCGTTCGACGAATTGCGTTCTATGCTTGAACTCGAAGAACAGAGCAACGCGTCCGATCTCTGGTTGAAGCGCGTGACGAAGCTCACCTCACTCAGGCGGCCGAGTCTGCACCAAATACGGGCACACCGCACCAGCAGCGTGGTGGTGGTTCTTCTCGTGGTGGTGGACGGCGAAGGGGAAGGGGAAAGGCCATAATAACGAGGCAAACGGCGGCGGCGCACAACCTACAACCCGGCGGCCACATCGTGTCAGTTCGGCTGCGGCGGCTTTGTTTATGGCTCTCCGCAACAAATGCGGCCCGTGGGCCATGCTACCTCAAGTGGGCATCTTGGGCTCCCAACACTTGGGCTACTCCCCCTTGCCCGTACCCATCACGAACAACACGGTCAAGTCGCCATCTCCCTCTTCTCGCCGTCTTGCCACCTCTCATCAAGGTGTACTTGGTCCTCATCCTTCTCATGCGTATTATGCTTTGCCCTTCTCCTCCCAATTTTGTGCCCACTAATATTGAGCGAGGCTATGCATACTATGTCATTGGTGATCCGAATTATTATATGGATACGGGAGCCACGTCTCACATGACAAACTCGGAAGGTACACTAACTCCCTTATTTTAATTTGAGCAATCATGTTAATAATGCGGTTATTGTTGGTAACGGTAGCAAACTTCCAATTAAGGGTTATGGTCATAGTACTCTTCACAAAAATACTCTTAATCTCAAAAATATCCTTCATGTTCCTCACTTGGTTAAAAATCTTATTTTTGTTCGGAAATTCACCACTGACAATAGAGTTTCGTGTAGAATTTGATCCTTTTGGCTTTTACGTGAAGGATTTACAGGACGGGGAGCATTCTAGTGAGGTGTAATAGCCAAGGTGATCTCTATCCATTCACTCAAACCAGTCCTCGCCATCTCTTCCACTTTTCCTTCAGCTTTTGCCGTTGTATGCTCCAAATGTGTGGCATTCTCGTCTTGGTCATCCCGGAAATAATATTCTTCAATCTTTGCGTAGTAGTAAATTTATTGATTGTAATAAGGATATCTCTCATGTTTGTCATTCATGCCCATTGGGTAAATTAATAAAAACTCCTTTTTATAATTCAATGTCTCACACTACTTATGCCATTTGATATCGTTCATAGTGATTTATGGACCTCTCAGGTTTTTGAGTTCAAAAGGTCATAAATATTATGTTCTTTTTTTGACAATTATACCAATTTCTTGTGGACTTTTCCTATCTCTACAAAGTCACAAGTTTTTGATCTTTTTATTCGAATTAGAACATATATTAAAACTCGATTTGAACGCGAAATCAAAGCTTTTCAATGTGATAATGGTCGTGAATTTGATAATAAACCATTCACTTTTTTGTCACAAATATGGCATGACCTTTCGACTCTCTTGTCCATACACTTCTCAACAAAATGGCAAAGCCGAACGAAAATTCAAACAATTAATAATATTGTTCGGACTCTTCTTTGTCATGCCTCCATGCCACCTTCTTTTGGCATCATGCTTTGGAAATGGCCACCTATCTTCACAATATTTTGCCCACAAAATTACTTAGCTACAAGTCTCCTACTCAAATATTGTACAAAAGAACTCCCGATTACACACATCTTCGTGTTTTTGGTTGCTTGTGTTTTCCTCTCTTTCCTTCATCACAAATACACAAACTCAATCTCGCTCTACACCTTGTGTTTTTCTTGGATATCCGTCCAATCATCGGGGTTATAAATGCTACGATATGTCGAGTAATAAGATTATTATAGCTAAACACGTTTGGTTTGATGAGTCGGTTTTTCCTTTCTCCAAAAATTCACTCACCTTCTTCTAATACATATGATTTTCTAGTTGAAATTAATTCCCACTAGATAATCCATTATTAAAAAGAAACCATTTCTCATCAAATTGCTCAAACCAATGTACAACGTGGGCCTACTTGATGCGTCCACTGGAAACCCATCGCCCGTGGGCCTCCTACTCCTCCTCCTTTCTCTTCTGATCTGTCCGCTGGCCCACCCGGGCACTGGGCTATCTTCCCCAGTTTCCTCTATCCAGCCCGCTGGATACCCCTCAGCAGCTGGGCCTCTCCCACAAGCCGAGCCCAATTCCACATTTGGGCCTCCATCCTCTCCTTTCCAAGCTACCCAACAGCCTTCTTCTCCTCACACCAACACACTAAATTCCAATCAAACTTCCATTCACCCCATGGCTACACGTAGCAAGCATGGGATTCTCAAGCCTAATCCTAAATACCATGCTCTTCATACTTCTACTTCATTATCTCCCATTCCAAAAAATCCGGTCCATGCTCTTCGTGACCCTAATTGGAAAGTTGCTATGCAAGAAGAATATGATGCTCTAATTGAAAATGGTACTTGGGAGTTAGTCCCCCGTCCGAATAATGTCAATATTATTCGCTCTCTATGGATTTTTCGGCATAAAACGAAATCGGATGGTTCGTTTGATAGGTATAAAGCCCGTTTGGTCGGTGATGGTAAGACTCAACGAGAGGGGATTGATTGTGATGAAACTTTTAGCCCTGTGGTTAAACCAGCCACTATTCGTATGGTTCTCAGTATTGCTCTTTCTAAGTCTTGGTCAATACATCAATTGGATGTTAAGAATGCCTTCTTACATGGTAAATTGAATGAAACTGTGTATATGTATCAGCCTATGGGGTTCAAAGATCCTATTCACCCTGATCATGTTTGCCTCCTCCGTAAGTCTCTTTATGGTTTGAAACAGGCTCCACGAGCATGGTATCAGCGTTTTGGTGACTTTGTCAAATCCATTGGTTTTGTTCACGGTTGTTCGGACACATCTCTATTCATCTACCACCATGGCAATGCAACTGCTTACATTCTTCTATATGTTGATGATATTGTTTTAACTGCTTCCTCAGCCTCTCTTCGACAGCATATTATTTCGCGTCTCGGCTCGAATTTGCTATGAAAGATTTGGGTGAGCTCGGTTACTTCGGGTATTGTGTCTCTGAAATGATGATGGTCTATTTTTATCTCAAGAGACATATGCCCGGAGACATCATTGACCGAGCTGGTATGTCCAATTGTAAGCCTTCAAAGAACGCCTGTTGATTCCAAAGGTAAGATGAGTGCAAAAGATGGCACCCCTTATGATGATCCTACTCTTTATCGTAAATTGTGCGGTGCTCTCCAGTATTTGACGTTTACACGTCCGGACATCTCTTATCTTGTTCAACGGTTTGTCTCTTTATGCATGCACCCATGCTTCATCATATGCATGCGTTGAAGCGCATTATTCGGTACATTCAAGGCACGTCTAGTTCCGGTTTACATTTGTATAAATCTTACGTGTCTTCTCTTATATCCTACACGGATCTTGACTGGGGTGGGTGTCCCGACACTCGTCGTTCTACTTCGGGTTATTGTGTTTTCCTTGGTGACAATTTGATATCTTGGTCCTCTAAACGACAACCCACCTTATCTAAGTCCAAGGTCAAGCCGAATATCGAGGAGTTGCCAATGTCGTCTCCGATCTTGTTGGATTCAAACATTCGCTTGAACTTCGTTGCCCCATCTCGAAGGCTACTCATGTGTATTGTGATAATGTCAGTGCCATTTATCTATCGGTAATCCAGTCAACCATCAACGTACCAAGCATATTGAAATGGATATTCATTTTGTTCGTGAAAAGGTACAAACCGGTGAGGTTCGTGTTTTACATGTTCCTTCCGGTATCAGATTGCCGACATTTTCACAAAGGGACTGCCCCAAACTCTTGTTTGATGATTTTTGAGAGCCTCAACGTTCGCAAACCTACTGTTTCGACCGCGGGTGTAATAGGCAATAGAATATGTCAATATTCTATTATTGTATATAATTGATTTGTAATTATTTGTAATTATCTTGCTTCCTAAATTAGTCTAGCAATAGGTTGTATATAAAGGATTTTCTAATGAATGAGAAAATCATGGCAATAATTATCTCACACATATCTATACGTTTATGGGTATTTTAATCGGATAGCATCCAGTAGATAGATCCTCTCTTTCCTCGCGAATTAGTGCACTCACGGTTAATATGATTGGAAGATGTCTTGGTGTCGGTTTGACAAACTTAGGGTTATTTAAATAGGCATTAGCAGTCAACTATGCTCCTCGGATCAATTTGGGAAGATGGCTATATACTTAGGATTATTTAAAGTTAATTCAAACTCTGGGACTACTTTGGGAAGATGTTTCAAACTTCGCATTTTTCGTAATATTTTTATAAAATTTAAACAAATTGGTACTAGCAAAACACTTTTAAGTATCACCGAAATTGTTCATTGAAACATATCTATGAAACTCGATTATATAATTTACGGTATTAGATATTGTTAAATTTAGAAACAATACGAAACGGGCCTCGGGTGACCCGAACAAGGAGGAGAGAGATTTGGTCCACTTTATAAGCCCAAAGGAGGTTCCATACTAAAACCAATTGGTGATAGTAGGAGTAACCCCTCTACCTTATAAAGTGGAACCATCCTCTCCTCTTTCTCCAATCTGGGACACTCACAAGTGGGCTTTTCAATGGGTTTCAACACACCCTCACTTGGAGTGTCCTTAGAAATTCGAGCTAACAGGAAAGGTCGAGCAATAATCCTCTTAGGGCCGGACATCCTATCGAGGTAAATCCTTATCCAAGAGCGATCAAATACCCCGGTTTAGGACGAGACCCGCAACCGGGCTCGATACCATGTTATATTTCGTGGTTTATGGAGGGAGAAAGGAGAAGAAGTCTAGGCAACCATTGTTGGAGCTCATGTACATAGAGTAAAGGAGATAGGAGAGAGAGGGAGAGAAAACAAACAACTACATTTTTGTTATTATTGTTATGTTATGTATTACAAAATGTATCTACTATTTATACTACAACTAATTCTAATATATAACAAACTAATGCCCGATTTAACTAACAAACTAAGTCAAGCGTATGTTAACTATATCACAAACTCAATACTCCCCCTCAAACTGAAATGGAGGTAGACATTCCAGTTTGAACATTAATGAACCGGTTTGTATGATACACATAAACTTGTGATGATTGATCATTGAAGGAGAACAAATAAAGTTGGATTCCGTTTAGTAACAACACTTGAAGGAGCTAGAACAATCAAATCGGCGTGAGGCCAACAATGAAGACTCACTCTCGTGACTAAACTTGCTTACTCATGTTGTTGCTGCCTCTCCATTCATACTCCAACACTACAAATCATCCACCGCAGAAAGCAACTTGCAATCATATAACACAACATTAGACAACATTAGACATACCTGCCCCAAACCTGAAATGGTTACAAGCATTTCCAATTAACTTGATCAACTTATGGAGAAATGAGACATAATGGGCTGTGTAGCTTTTGCATACGATGAAGCAAAAAAACCCTCGCGGTAACACCTCTCATGAACTTGCCTGTCACTCATAGTATGAACAAGGAGGAACTCATCGGAACCTTGGAATGTTGTTAAGGGACCATCGTATACCAATATACCAACATGAAAATATGTGTGGGCTATATACCAAAACCAATACCACAACTAGAGCAAGAGGAAATACGGTTGTGTACGTATGCCATTGTAGATAGAGGGATCGAAATCCCATAAACTCTTACCAATAAGTTAACAATCGCCTTTTGCCCCAACTCGCCAATACATCAATACACCAATTGGAAGCAAAACACACCCAACCATCAATGCACCAATACACAAAGAACATCATCACAACATCAAACCCAACACAACAACAACAAACCCAAGAACAACTATCAACTACCAAATTAACTAATCACCAAATTCACACCAACATCAAACAACATCATAAAAAAAGGCCAAGATTCTCGCTAGTGTACGCCAAATTTCACAACACTAAACCCCAATTCTTAAAAAGAGAGATTTAGAGGAAAAACATGAAAGGAAACCGATCGTGCGTTAATTTGCATCGGATGGATAAATGTAGTAAATACTACTTTGATTCCGATTTAGAGGTAAAGTTGAGGTGCTAACTCGCATTTAGGCATGATAACAAATCGGATTTAAAGAAAGAAAGATAGAATAGATGATTTTAGACGTTATTCGAAGAAATAAGAGAAATGATTAGGAATTGTGAAATGAAATTCGAATTTCAATTTGGATTGAAATGAGAATTAGAAAAGGAACAAGAAAATGAATGTCAAATAAAGGAGACACAACAACAACATCATTAGCCTCCATTATCTTCTGACAACACTCACACGACAACAAGCATCACCAATTAGCACAAACCATCAATTTCAATCAAACACCTATAACACCCACCAATCAAAAAACCATTATGAATAACAACAAACACACCAACAACAATCCCAAATTCACCAAAAACTTGCGCAACGATTCACCAAATTCCACCCCCAAAAACAAAATTCAACATTGCTTCAAATGTACACCAAGAATCCAACAATCGCAATCAATCAATAAAGTGAATTGTAACTCCATCCCAAGAATGAGAACCACAACAATCCAAGTAAACATAACAACATTAAGTTGCAACCCATGAGTGAAATACGCCACACTCTCCTTCAAGAAAGAAACCAACGTTGAAAGGAAGCAAGCTATCAATCAACAATTAATTTGCAAGCTTAGATTCAAGAAAATCAAACCACAATATTTTGGAAACCATGGCAGAAAGTTTAAGTGAAAGCACCATATATCAAGGAAGAACAGAAAACATTTCTTTGCTAACCCAATCAATTCAAACTACTATCAAATGCGAGGACGAAGGCTAAGGTCTCCACACTAATATTGAGGCAAAGAGTCGTCATTCATGGAACCAAAAACAAGAATCGTATCTTGATGCTTCGAACAAGAGAAGGATTTCATAATTCGAAGAGGAGATAGTAGCGAAAAATCGCGAGCAAAAAAAAAAAACAAAAAGCATGCATCAATCACCACCAAAACGACAATTCCCCTAAAAATTTCGAGAGAACTGAGGGGAAGAGATCAAGAAGGACGGAGTTTATGAATCAGCAAATGAATCCTACGCTGATTGTGATGAAAGTAATTCTAAGAAAACGAATTACTGTAATAAATTGGCGAGATAATGATTTGAGGTTCGCGAATTAGCAATTATCGCAAAAGAACCCTAAAAAATTTGTGATCGAAATGAGAATGACCCGAGAAATGAGGACAAAATTGAAATCGAATCGTAGATTGAATCAAGATAATTCGAGAAATGAGCCGATAATTTCTCAACCGAAACGAAGTGGAATCAATTGCAAACGAACATTCAACGACAACAAAGATCAATCAAGAAATGAGAATTCCGAGAAAATGAGTCGAGAAAATTCGAGAAAAATTCCCGAGAAAATTCGAGAAAAGTCCGAGAAAATGAGCGAGAAATTGAGAAAAATTCCGAGAAAATTCGAGAAAACGTTTGAGAAAATGAGCCGAGAAATTTCGAGAAAAATTCGAGAAAAATGGAATTTCAAAGAGCCAAGAAGATCCAGATTGAATTTGCTCGACTTTTCCGATAGCTCCGAATTTCTAAGGACACTCACAAGTGAAGGCGAGTGTTGAAACCCGGTGAAAGCCCATTTGTGAGTGTCCCATTTGGAGAAAGAGGGAGATGGTTCCATTTTATAAGGTAGAGGGGTTACTCCTACTATCACCAATCGGTTTTAGTATGGAACCTCCTTTGGGCTTATAAAGTGGACCAAATCTCCTATTTCTCCACATGTGACAATCACAAGTGGGCTTTTCAATGGGTTTCAACGTATATTTAGGCGTGTTTTTAGTAGCTTGTCATGCGGTAAAATGAGGTATAGAAGATTGAAGATGATCTCATGTGATGTGATAAGCATCTAATTGATAAAACAAAAACATAATAAATTACAAGAAGGATGATGTCTCCGATTATTGAAAAAACTAAAAACATAGATATTCTTGTTCGAAGAGTAGTTGAATATCCATATCCAACTTCATCTCTCCATCCAAGAATAGGAAACTTAAGAGATCATCTATATCCTTCATAATACGAATATTCATACACATTATTTAGTAATGTGCATGATTGATGACTCCATATGGAGGAACTTATTTAGCCCGATTATGTCAAACATTAATCCTAAGCTTAAAACCAGGAACCACAGGTTTCGGAGCAACATTGTTCGATTTTCGGGGAGGACAAATGGTGCCGATGGGAGCAGATGATCATGTGCTCCCACCATTTTTGGCCTAAGTCGGAAATCATTGCCTTCTCAACTTGTTTAAGTTCTATCAATGCTTTATTTCGCCTCAGCAGTCCTTCACCCACTATTTCTCTCCTTGTGACGTTGAATTTTTGCATCGACATTGCCATAGACGTAAAAATAAAGTGACAAATATCTAAGAACAAATCGCTACCTATGTCGGTGCGTGCCAAAAGTTCGTGTCAATGATTGTAGTTGGGCCAAACTTATGTTATTGAATGTAATTTTCCCCCGAATATTATGTGTTACATAAACCCTGTTAAAATTTTTATCTAATTGTTTATATCATTCAATCTTGGAAAATTTGAGCTAATAAGTTTAGTAGTAAACAAAATAGGAAGGGGAATAAGTTAGATATAAACATGAAACATCGAATAAAAAGTATTAATCCATATGACTTACTCTTACTGTTATGCTTCCAAAAAATTATTTGGTTTTTGTCAAATACTATAGGACAAATCTCAAAGATATTTTCCAAAATTGTAAGGTATTGGGTTTTAGCGGAAATTGATGCGTGATATTTTCCAAGTCAAATTCACGCCTTATTTCCATTTGAAGTAGTATATATGTTCCCATCGCAGCATACAGAATAACCCTTATTTTTAACATGGAAAAAACTTAAAGAAAGCAACTTATTGTTGAGAAACAAACCTGATGCAGTGAGCACAAAAATGCAACGACAGCAAGTTTGAAGTAAGACGACATGCTTGAGTGATGTTTTTGAAGGAACTTTCTGATTGATGATTCTAAGAATTAGCACTGCTAGCTACTACTTGCTTAATTATCTTATTTTATTTGCTTCATTTACTTGATGCCGATGATCCTTTTTATAGCAAAAAAATTATCCAGATCTCTATCCTAATTCCTAAACGCATCATTTCTTGCACAGCGTTGATTAATTATTGTTAACAGAAGTCAGTAGGTGGGAGATGGACCACAAATATTTACAATATGTTTTTAAAAAGGCACCATTCCCGGGGCGCGTTCGTAAGATAAAACAACCAAAATTAGCCCAGCGAATTATTGGGAAGCCGAATTAAATTATAACTAATTAATAGTAATGATAATAATGTAGGACCGAACCGAGCGAGGCGAGCCGGAAAATAGTCAGGAGAATACGCCCTACGTGTAATGAAGTGATGAGCATGTTATTAAAAGAAAAGCGACACTATCGATTTCAAATATAGTCGGTTAAGGTCTCAACTTTTGTTTATCTAATAGCAATCTTAACTTTGAGGGGTCTCTTTCCAAAGCAACCCTTCAACAATACGGATTATTAATTGAGGGTATGTTTGGGAACATCAGGGAAATGAAGCCTAAAATCGATGGTTAGCTCCGAAGGAGGTTAAGCGATAAGAATTTGAAAATTTCGGCAGCCTAAATTGAGATCTATATTTGGTTAACTCAATTCCAAATAATTTTGAGCTTAAATTTTATTTAAACTTTACCAAACATGATTATTTATTTAATGTGCTTTAAACTTGCTAGTGACCTCCTTCATTTAAGGTGATTTAAATGTGTTTCAACAAAAACCCTGGGGTATCTATCTTAATTAACTTAAGTTAGCGGTTTAATTTTTAAAAAGGGTTTGGGAAAAGACTCTCAAAAGTTAAGACCACCCTAAGAAATTCAAAGTTAAAATCTTCGAAAATAAATCCGGCCATAATTAGAACTCATAGGATAAAAATTTCCATAAAAGAAAAGTGAGCCATGGATTAGGGGTACGCAGAGGTGACCGGTGGGACCTAGCTCGCTAAATTAATAGTAAGTAACCTGATTCACATGGGATTGGCTATTTTTGCTTTTTGCGTGAGGCGCCTTTGGAGTTTGAATAAATGTTAATGACTTCTGTTTCGTAGGACGGTGGGTTGGATAGGCATCCTAATTCCTACGCATGCATGTCGGGGCCCTTGTCGTATCTAACATACCTTTACTTTAGTGTATTCAATCAATTACTCTTCGATTGGTGCTGAACGTCTCAACGATCCTGCATCTGCATTTCGTACTTAAAAAAGAAAATATAAAAAAAGAAATTTTTTTTCTCGTGTTTTCTTCACCTAAAAATAAGGTTTAGTTTTTAATCGAGATTGTACACGTAAAGTAAAATCAGGACTGAATAAGTACAATCAGTATAATAAATTCACTTTAGATAAATGCGAGTTGAAAAAGGAACGCTCGAAATGATCTCATTTATGAAAATGGTTGATAATTTCAAATATTAGTACCAATTGAACAATTTTTAGAAATTTTTTTCAAAAAATTGGTAGCTATATAAAATGCTCATTGAAACATTGTTTATGATACCGATTACTCCCTCCGTCCGGAATGTGCCGAACAATTTCTTTTCATGTTTCCAAATTAGTTTGAACACTTCGATTTTAGCGTGATTAAACCATTATTAATATATTATTTCTTTTACCACATCTTTGACCCACACTCTACTTTTTATCAATAAAAAGTTACCCAACTTTCTCTCATCTCTAATAAAAAATACCCCACCAACTCCTATCACATCTACTTTTTTAAATAAAATAACGTTTGATAACCACACTACAACTTATCACCTTAAACTACGTATCCCAACAAGTGTTCAGATCTTTCTGGGACGGAGGTAGTATATAATTTCTAGGACTGGATACTACTAACCATTTCATAATACCTAATTTACCAATACAAAACATATAATGTTATTACATCGTCGGTCTTTACATGCTAATAATCCAACCTTTTAGTATTGATTCTTTTCGGGGTGCTCAATATATAATATTCCATCTGTTTCATATTAATCGATACACTTGTCATTTTCGGTCCATTCCACTTCCTGAAAAGGCAACACTCCACCAATTTTATATTATTTCTCTTTCCTTATGAGTTGTGAGTAATAAGAAAACTCTTACATACACATCCTTCAAAAAGTTGAGGGCATCACAATACATTAACTAAATGTGAAAAAGTATCTCAATACCAATTAGCAACAACAAGATAAGAATTTAAATCAACCTCCGAAAACTCTATGACGTCAAAGTGTATCAATCAATATGGAACAAGAGAGTATAATTCTTGAATCGAATTAATTAGAGACCAGATTTTCGTAAATTCAAGTTCATGTCTAAATATGTACCCCCACTTTCAAATTATCCCCTAATTCATGACCAACGTATGAGGTAATTGGATTAGTCCTTATTTTGTCATGATGATTGTCCATAAATTGTTATTTGTAGTATTCAATCGCTTGGTTTATAAGTCTATTTTGTTGGTGACTCTCAAGCATATGCACTCCTAAAGAGTGCAAACACGTACACCCCATTGTAGGCATGTGATCACTAGTGGAAAAACGCAGGGCTGGCGGTAAAGAGTTGCGTTTTTTGAAAAACGCAGCTCTTAATAGTGAAGGGTTGCGGTCGATGCAAAACCGCGACCCATCGTATATGAAGGGTGCGATTCTGATTGACTCAGAAACCCTTTAAGTGAAGGGTTGCTGCTTCTCCGGGCTTTTTAGTCTAAAAGAAGCGCTCATAATATTGAGAGGTGATTTAGGGTTCCCTTTCCTCTCGCTCTCATTCTCTCACTCCACCCGTCCTCTCTCTCTTACTCATCCTCTCCCCGCCCTCCCTCTATCTCACTCATCTTCTTTTTTATCTCCGGTGGTTCACTCAAAACCCCAAACCCTTAAAGCACTCCCCAGGTGATATCTCTCTCCTCCTTCGTTGCGCCTTGCTCGCAGGGGAGGCCCGACACGGTTGTCGCCACTCTACTCCTTACTCGCGGTTGTTGCCGTCGATTTTTGCCGTTGTTTGTTTTTGGCGGTGCCTTCGCACCAACACGTCGCTCATAACACGTCGCACAAAGAGCGCACAAGCTTCGTTTCGCTCTCGTCGCGCGCACCAACATCGCGAAATCGTCTTCGACATGCCTTCGCTGTCGCTTCCCCGGATCTTGTTGATTCGCATCCGGAATTTTAGGTTTTTATATTATTTTATTTTGTGAGGTTTACTTTGTCATTGTTTTGGAATTTTAGGTTAATGTCGCCCAAATCTTCTTCGATTAATCTAGGCGGAGTGTTTAGGTTAATTTTAGGCTAATTTGTCAACATCAACGTTGCCCGGATCTTCTTCGATTCATTTTGATTAATCGTATGAACAAAATTTTTAATTTCGTTTTGTTGTGGGATTAATCTAGTGTCTGTGTTTTTTTTATGTTCTCTCGTTTTATGTGTAGAAGACTGGGATTTCACCACTATATACCTTATTAATTATGTTGTGAAAGTTTGTGTATACTATTTTTGCTACGCTAAAGAAATTGCGTTCGTAGAATTTGTGATGTTGGGTTTTTTGATATATTTAGGAGTAAAAAATGCAAAAAAAAAAAAATTATTTTTCCTTATTAATTATGTTGTGAAAGTTTGTGTATACTATTTTTTCTACGCTAAAGAAATTGCGTTCGTAGAATTTGTGATGTTCGCGGTTTTTGATATATTTAGGAGTAAAAAAATGCAAAAAAAAATTATTTTTTTTTGGGTCACAAGGGAGTGCAATTATGGCCAAAACCGCAACTCTTTGTACGAGAGAAGGGCTGCGGTTTATGCCAAAACCGCAACCCTTTCATATTGGAAGGGTCTGGGTTTGCCTAAACTGCAACCCTTCACTTTTAGTGAAGGGCTGCTACGGAAAGGGTTAGGTTTGGCCAAAACGTAGCCCTTAGAGGGCGTTTTGAGCGCGACCCTTGCGTTTCTCTCCACTAGTGGATTATCATGTTTCACCCCACATAATCTTAGTGATATTTTGGTTCAAAGAAAGTCGCCAATTAATTTTCGGGAAAAATAAGTAAAATCATAAAGAAGAGATCCGAGTTCGAGGTGAATTTCCTCACTTATTCGAATACATGCACATAATTTGATTAATTGCATAAATAGACAAAGATGTTAAAGGTCTATTGTTTTAGCACATAAGATCTAATTTGGTGATCACTATATTAAATCACATTATTAATAGGTACCTATATAAGTTGTTCAAATGATCTTATTAGGCGTGATTGAACTATTTTGCGGAGTTTGATAGCAAACAATAATAATAGTGATCACGCCATTGCAATTGCATTGAAAAGGCATAATAAATATTCAAAGCATATAAATATTCATGAGAATGATTTGAAAGAATGTACAACTATATACATTCGATGTGCGATTGTAATTTTAATAAAGATCTACATCATGAAAATGAAATAGTTAGTAAAAAGTGATTAAATTGGAATTAACCCTTCGGATTTATACCTTTGTCGCCTAGGTGTGGCTATACATAGGTTGGATGAATCAATATTTAGCTTCGAAAAAGTGAATTCTTAGAATGAAGATTCTTGAGGTTGAATGTGTTTAAATGTGAGTTTGATAGTGAAGAATGAATATTCTTAATAGGTTTTGATGTTTAGATTATGAGTTGTATTGTATGAAAAGTTTGTAATAAGACGGTGAGGAAATATGAGTGAAAACGGGGTATTTATAGTGAAAATACAATTAGAAATTTCGAAAGTCGCAGATAAAAAAAAGTTTGCTCTTCGTGCGGAGCACCGTGATCTGCGCCTAGCGCATAAGTGATGCGCTCCATGCGGGCGCCATGCGTCGGACGGAAAACCGGGCGCCTAGCGCATTTCGTTTTTTGCCGAAGTTTAGTTTTAATCTTAAATGAACGTTTTGATTTAGCTTTTATCAAAAGTTATCAAGAATAAAAGGATTTAAATCATAAAATCGATTTTATGAAAATAATTTAATAAAAGTTTTATTTTGAAATTCAATTAAGTATCATGAATAATTAACTGGGCTTTGAAATTGGGTTTTATGTTAAATGGACTTTAAAACATATTTTGACTCTAAAAAGTTTGGGACATAGGCTTTTGATTGTTTATATTCAGTTCAAACCAAGTAGGACGACAATATATTTTATCATTGGGTGCTAAAAGGGGAGACAAATTTATGTGTCCACACCCATATAAGTGCATATTTCACGCCTACGAGAAGCTTAAGATAATTCGTAAGGTAGTGATCAAACCCTTTATCCAAGGACTAGTGATCGCTAAGGACATATCCTTAATCTTACATTTTTGTTTCAACAAGAGTCAAGAGCCTATAGGATAAATGTCCGAGCTTCTATTCCAACCTATTTTCGGTTTTATCGAGGAAAAATAAGGTTCACATAAGGTCTAATAAGTTCGCGATAAGTTCGGTTTAACAAAAATAAATACACTCATCTCGATGGCAATGCTCTTTGATCAATTTTGGGTTGATGTTGCCTACCGACCACCTTAGTTAATAGATTGCCTACATGCCCGACCTTAAATGGAGCTATACCTCATATGAAAAGTTATTCCAAAAACCTCCCCACTACTCCTTGCATGTTTTTTGGGTAGTGAGTTTTTCCAATCATTTCTTCTAAACCATCTAATAAATTGTCTCCTTGGTGTGTCCGATGTGTTTTCCTTGTATGCTTCATGTTTTAAATGGTATTGTAATGTACACACACTTCCGAGGCAGCCTACTAATCACACTTAGCATTTACAAATCACAATTATCATATAATAAACCCCAAATTACAATTTCTTGCAATGGAAATATAAACTCAAATACAATCTTCGGAAACAAAATCTATAAATGCTCGAATACAATTTATGTCTATAGGATATCTCAGGAGTATACAATAAGAGAACATAACAATCATTCTTCATTAACCATCACATTCTCCCAAACATCTCACTTTAACTTTACCTTTTTTGTGCCTCCCGATCCTTGAATTACCCTTTGTCAAATCTTTATGCCCGCAAAATCACTAATAATGAACTCGCCCCACCAGGTTCTAAGAATAAAATCAATAAACTGAGTACACACCGTCCAACCATAAAATCATTCCAAAGTGGCTTAAAACGTATTTTCGTAGTTAAGCTTATCTTCAAGACATTTGAAACCGGAAAATGAAAAGTTAAAATGGAGGAATCATATAGCAAATACTTGAATACGACTTATAATGTTACTTGTTTTAAAATAATAATATGAATATCTCACAGTATAAATAATATACTTTCAATCGGATGGATCATTAAAACTCGAAAAGATCTCACACAATCTTCCATAACCCGACTCCAATTCGACATACTCTAAGATATAGTAATATCTCCTTCATATGTATTTTATCTAGCAACAACCTTTAATCCAAATGTGTAGCATAGCTAGCTAACTCTTTTGATATATTCCTAATGAGTTTCCTTTGTAAATCATTTCCACATTCGTCCCTTAATCTCCATGACTTGGGAGAGTAAGAAGCATTACTTCGGGAATAGAGTTTGAAATAACTTCCCTACGAAACGTTTGTGCATACCTAAATACATATTCTATTTTCTTTCGAAATCATATTATACCGGAGAAGAGAACACGATAGAGTTGCCATTCCGGCGGAGTATCTAAGCTTTTTCGCGGGGACGCCTTCCTCTACCGTTATGTCCCTTACAAGACTTTTCAAGACATGTCCCAGCATATACATATACATAATACGGAATATTGTTCATCATATATTGCTCTAGCAGCCTTCTTCCCATCACACAAAATAAATCAAAACACGCAATTTCCAGTCCAATATTTTTTCAAAACTCAAATTAATGTTTCTCGTGTCAAATATATCAAATCTCGTAACATAATGGGATTTGGTATTTCATATACAGAAACTTTACAAATTGTTTGATAGCACATAAATTTGAGTTTCCAATACCTTTAGTACAATTCAATCCTTTACAAAATTCACTTTGCTAAAACCCAATCAAATACGGACTTTAAAGGAAATATAGTCGAAGCTTATTATAATTGGAAGTTGAAAACACCCAGCTTTTTACCGATCGGAAAGTCACAGACAAAATTCAATCTTAAAAAAGTTTTGTCTTAATCGTAAAGTCCATATCCTATATACCCAAAGATTATGATGCTAAACATCTTAGAACCCATTTATGTAATTTAGAGAAACGAGGTAAACTTGTAAGAAGTTGGGACTTATGGATCCTATAAGGATAGTTAATGCTTCCTCTAATGTGACTTGATGATTAATCCCATATCTTAATTGATTTCACTCTTCATACTTGAACTTCCTATCTTCTAATAATCAACCCAACTAACGTTATCACCTCGAATTCACTATCACCCAATATTACAAGTAGAACTCCCCATTTAATTCCCTTTACCTAACTTAGTTATTTGTTTGAACTTTGTAAACCCAACTTAATTAATCTTAAGATTTTTTGTCCCAAACTACCTTTAACTTACACGTTTTTTACGTAGAAAACTACCTTATAAAAAATTGTCCCCGAAACTACCTTACTTTTACCTTTTTGTTGTCGATGTACTACCTTATTTTGATTTCCGTGTTCACTTTTATTTTTTTTGTTTTTTAATGTCGTATGTTATATCCTTCTTGACCTCTTTAAAGCCTTTTTTATTTTTTCCCACCCTAATTTCCCATTACCCTGTAATGTATTTCTCTCATATCTATGCGACCACTGTCTGTACTCACCATCCACCATTAAATTCTCTTCTACTTAAACTAAAATTAAAACAATGCATCCGCAACAATTTCCACAAGGGTAATTTTGTTTCCCCGCACAATTTTGGACCGAACAAACAGAGTCAACGTCGCAACCCATCAGGTAGTTGTCGACAACAAAATTGTAAAATAAGGTAGTTTAGGATAACAATATTTTATAAGGTGAAGTTGCTTAGCAAAACACAATAAGGTGCCGTATTGGGACACAAAATCCTTAACTTACATCCATATTAATTTTATATATGTATTCCCTTTCATTATCAAATTATGTCACTAATTTTACATTTGTTCCATCACAAGATATTCATATTACCCTTTATCTTCCCTTTTCTTTAACCTTATTCCTCATTGAGAAAGTAAAACGTCCCGACCTCACGTTATAGCTTAATCTGAGGTACTCATATTATAAGATTCCTAATTTTAATTATATTGCATCCACGAAGATGGAATTTATTAATCCTCACTGAAACCATAATGCAATATCGAATTACCATATGACATTCCTTCAATCACCAAATTATATTGAAAATCTTATATTACCATTATGACATTCTCACCTTTAACCTTACCTAACTTTCGTTTTATGTTATTCACGACATATAGTTAGTAGTTATCTTATCTTTTATATTCATAAATTATCATACAATTTTCTTACTAACCCATTATGAGGTATTTAAACTCTAAAACTCATTTCCGGATCACAACTTTTAGTCATTAACTCACTACTAATATTTATATTCCTAACTGAACTCCTTCAACAACCATCCATTCCTCAATGGCATTAACATATACAAAACCCAACTTTCCCAAAAGTTCCTTAAAGATATCACTAAATGATTTAATTTAACCTTGTCCTCAACCAATCTTTTCCCCACTACAAACGAATATTGTAATACTTAGTTGATGGTACTTCCAGAAACTCATATCTTCCAAAGTCGAAATCCATATATCTCAAATTTGTTAACAATTACATCCAATGACATCCTTTTCTCGAGATCCTCGAATTAGATATACAAAGCTCGAAATCTTAAACCTCTTGTCATCCACAGTTTACCTAATCTCTCACAATAACTTGGAGTAAAACGGACTCTTTGTAGAACTCTAAATGTTTTAAAATATATATTTTTTGTGAATGTCTCATACCATTTTCGTTATTGAAGTAGAGTTCACCAAGTATATCGAAGCTATAGGAATTACTCCTTCGAGTTTATAATAATTTTGACGCTGTAATGATAATAAATCACATCGAGAACACTAAATGGTGTAATGTTTCCCTTATATAATACACAATTTAGCTCTCACTTACTATCTATACTACTTCTTAATCCTCCTCCATAAGTTCATAATTTATTTCCAAAATCTCTATACAACTCTTTAATTCGAGATCACTTAACAAAATAATATTCTTGATATCTCGGTAACTAAAGTAAAACTATAACATGAAACTCCATAAACTTGAATATGTATTCAATCGTATCTCATTAGAAAGTTACTTGACTGTATCCATCGCATAGTTGTACGAAATTTCCAATTCGAAACTCAATTATAATAACATTGAGGAATATATATTGAGAACACTTCTTAAATATTCCTGATCGGGACACCCCATAACTTTTATATAATATCTTAAAACTCGAGTCATTAGAATAACTTATCCTACTAAGTCTCATGGATCAAATATACTTGAATCGAAGACAAGGATCGAAGCAATATATACATAAGTTGATTACTTCAAGAACATTCGATAAAATCTGTATTTTCATAGCCAAAACTTTCTACACATGTCTTGAACCACGTTGGGAAGTCACGTCTTTGATCCTTATATAACCGAAACACGACTTTGGCGGAAATCATATACTCAAGAATTGAAACAAACTTAGATATGAGAATCATATTTTCCAACAACATTGGACCTAGTCATATAAACCACCACAAATTCAAGTCCGAAACTAATTTGTATTTGACAACTCATGAGATTCATAAAGCTTATAATCAGAGAAACATAATTCTGAGTTCACTAGGTGCAAGGACAACGTGTACCTTAGTCGATCCGCACATCACCTTTATTCCAGCAATTAATCTCCGAAAATTCCTAACCCTTTGCTCACTTGTATAATATCCTAATTCCAATAAATGTACCATCTCATTTTATAAATAATAATTAAAAAATATTTCCCATTTAACCCCTAATAAGAACCAATGCATAAGAATTAGCTAAAACATAGTAAGTTAGTTCACCACGTTTTCTTAACATTCATATTACCATCATCATTTTCTTATGGACTCGTACCACTTTCCACCACAATATTAGCAAGAATTTGTATTGAAGATACAATTAGATTAATCTCCTGATGAAAAACCATATTCTCCTAATGTACTTATCCTATTTTAAGTAAAATCAACTCATAAAACCTAAATACTTCCTTTGGAAATCCTTAAAACATCTTATAAACCAAAAAGAATTAAATTTGGAAATACAATCATAATCGGAAATCATTTGATTGAAAGAGAAATTGGGTCCAAAGTTTATACCATTAATTATCAAAATAAAAGACCCTAACAATGGGTTCTTCACCGAGCCAAGGGAGGAGGAACCAAAGCAAAGAATTTGCACCTGGGCCCACCGAATAGCAACAAAAACCAACAATTGCAATAGCGGCAGGTAACTGAATGGAGAAGACCCGATGCCGACAACAAGCAGAACGTAGAAGTAGAGCCCGTGAGAGAGAAACAAAGAGAGCAAATGCGTAGGAACAAAACCTTATATGCAGCAATGTAACACGACAACGCCCAGAGCAAGAAGCTAGAATAAGGCAAAGGAAAGCAAGGGCGCTTGCCTAAGTGATGGCCACGAGCAAGAGCCGGGTCGAGAAGACAAAGAGAAAATGCACCGTTTGCCCAATAAGACCGATCTTAATGAAACAATCGCAAGCCTCAGTGGTTTTGCGTCGAGATTACCGGTGACAAAAAGTACAGAGGGAGGAAGAAAGTGGAAGCAAGTGAAGAAGGAGAGACGAAATGAGAGAGAATGAGGGAAATTATGAGTGAATTGGGGTTTCATTTTGTTTTTGTAAATGTAACGACTTTTAAAAGAGCTCATAAGAAGATCCTTAATGGGGCGATTAAAAAAGATTACATACATGATCTTAAAAACCCCCCTACTCAGATTCATGATCAAAGGGTGGGAGTGGGACCCACCCGCCCGGACTGTAAAATATAATTATTTTTGGTCATGAAAGCCAAAAAAATTATCTTTCATTAGATTGATTAAGGCATCAAATTTGACAAGTGTCACCGGATAAGTTAGATAAATAATATAATTACAAATATTAAAAATATAATATCTCAAAAATAACAAAGCTAAAAAAATAGTGGTTTACCAATGGCTCTATTTTTCGTGAGATCTACAAACAGACCCATTTAGTAATATTTTGGACAACCTTTTTCTAGCTATTTACTAATTTTCTATACTCTTGCTTATTTTATATGAAATATTTCCCACTTTTTACACTCTAAAAAAAATAAACAATATTTTTGTACATTTGTTCTAGTTAATGCTAAAAACGCGAATTATGTATTTATTTAATTAATTTTGTTATCAATTAGTAATAAATATTAAATATTATTAAAAAAAGTAAATAATAAAAATATTATATAATAGTGGTCAGCTGCATTTTATAAAAATAACGCTGCAGAGAACTTTAGCTGGGTAAAGGAAAGTAGTCGATGATCTTTTTTAGCTCATTGTTAAGAAGAATGCGGGAAAAGAATTGGCTGCATTTAATTTTTTAGAGAGAGCAGTTGAAAGAGAGTGGGACGCATCTTTTTTTTTCATTCACCAATACCGACAGCTTCAAGTTTCTGGAGAGAAACAGATGCTTCTTCATAACTTTCTTTTACTTTTCTTTATTTTTCCTCTTGAAATTCATAAGATCATTCTATAATCTCAAATCATAAATCAAAATCTTACTTTGCTCCGCAATATTGTTAACTGATGTATTTCAACGTAGATTTCAAATTGTTAATTAAAATAACAATATAATTACCTTTTAATGAAAGCGGGAATTTTTTTATCATACAAGCTCGGTGTACCAGGAGCATGGTACACCCATGACTATTTTTTTCTTATTGTTCCGCTTGAAACTTTCAAATGAGCATAGTCGCATAATAGGTGGAGCTCCAAATAAGCAAATGAGCGAAAAATTAGCTGAGGTGTACCATGCACATGGTACACCCGGTGTATGATGAATGCACTCAATGAAAGTCGTTAAAATTGGGCTATTACAGTATAGTTTCCTAAATCCTCTTACCCGTGTTTAGGTGAGCCGTAATGTCCAATTTCATGAGTCAGACATTTTTCTATATCGTTAGCTCGTCTCCCTAGTTCGTCAATGTCCCCTTTTTCTCATGATTCGATCCGTCTTATTAGCTCTTCCATGGGTCTTCCCTAGTGTTAAGGATGTTCACTGATAATCCGATTCGATCTCGAAATTTCGAACGGGAGAAATGAGATCCAACTCCGTCCGAAAAATCGTATAATTAAATTTTGGACGTGGGATATCCGATAAATAAAAAACGAATCTTTCAAAGAAAAATTAAAGTTCATAAAATAAGTTTCTGATCAAGTCTTGATAGTCGTATATCCTGGCCTTGGAAATGAAAATTTTATGATATTCGGATCGATATCTCAAAATTTTCCTATGTTTCTTATATCTCAAAATGAAAATTTCTTATCGCATCTCGATCCAAAATCATAGGGGAGATCGATCCGAAATATTCGAGAACTAAAAATTGAATTGGATATCCGATTTACCTAATCTGCCGCCTAATCATGGACTTATATCCCGAATCAAAGACATTTATGCACACCCCTACTGGCAGGGGCCCTACCATTTGCTACACCTCAACCC